>JAWPHD010000037.1:600000-792969 GCA_037043455.1 Cyrtodaria siliqua
GACAACCGATGATGAGTCTTCAACCATTAAGGAAGAGTTTATAACTCTGGTAGATAGCTTAGATATGAGACCAATGCAGGTTATAGAAGTTAGAGAATATGTCTCGTCCTCCGACGATGAAACACCGAGGAGAACAACTCAGCTGAAAGATGTTGACTACCGTAGCGATTCACCTGAGATACACGCTGAGTTTTCTACAGAGTTGGATCTTTCAAGAATTACTGAGGAACATGAAAGTGATGATACCTCTGAAAGTGATTCTACTGCCAGCGCGGAAAGTGTTAGACAGGTTGACGTTGGGCTCCGAGACGAAATCTTACAGCAGATTCCGGAAGAGTCAGAGTCGGTTGATGTCTCCATTGAGATTCCACATGAAGGGGAGATAAGCGATACATCATTCGATGTGGATGAGAGTTTCAATGTTGAAAGTCCACTGGCCAAATCCACTCTGGGTAGGGACCAGCACTTGTTACCAGAGGTAATTTTGGGGACACCAAAGGGCAGCGTGACATAAAGCAGGGGAAATAAAACTGAAAAACAAACCAGTTGAATATAGTCTTCAGATTCAGACTTCTTAAATGTTCATCAGGTGGTAAAAACATCCTTTTTACGAAAGAGACAAGATTGATCTGCGACTTCTAGAAATAAGATGTAAAGGCAAAATTGAACTTCAAAAAAACATTTCCCCTACTTTGTGTCAGTCAGTCTTTGTTGAAGTGAGACAATGGGAGCACCCACAAATCCATAACTTGTTTTTTTTTAAAGATTTATTTGTGGACATTTATATTCACAAAAAAACATTTGAAGTCAATATGATATTGCGCGCTTTAGTACTTCCATGTAAATGTTCAAGTTCTTGACATTTTCAACACATAGCAGCTCGCAGCAGCGCTGTTGTTTGCATGCAAAGTTCCTGTTTGATTGAAATTTGTTGAAAAAAAAGTGTTCTACCCGCTTTCTTGTTAATTTGAAATTTTGGAATGGTGTTGCGTCCCACAATGTTCCTCGTTCTGTTTTAATACTGCTATTTATCTAAATGGTGCATGCTAAAGATTTCCCTATTCTCCTTAATTATCCATTTTCAAACCTTCCTAAGCCTATATATAAAAACCATACCAAACAATGTACGCTATATATATTCAATTATTTCACTTACATATATAAATCATATCACAAAATGGCCGATGTAAAATTATTTTATAGCTGGGTGCCAATTTTTATGCTGGCATGGTCGTCTCTCTTTCCATTAAAAAATATAGTCAAGAAACATAACTGCGGACATATTTATCTCTCTTTCCATTTAAAAAATATAGTCAAGGGACATAACTGCTGACATATTAATCCCCTTTCCTATTTGAAGATATAGTCAAGGGACATAACTATGTTGCTGATAAAAGCTTGATATATGTTGCTTATTATATAATTGGACTTGGTCTGTTTCTGTGAAACTATTCTTTGTCTATCGTCTAAAGCTCAATATCTGTGCTTAAAGTTATTGGAATGCATATATTTATTTAACAATCTAAAACTAACTGTTAAATGACTTTCCCATTTTGAGAATCTTGGGAAAACATTTGTTTCAGAAATCGAGATTTTATTGAGTAAGCCGATACACGTGAAGCTACATAAATCAAGCTTACTTAAAATTTCATGTGCATAACAGATAAACACACATATATGTTTATAGTTCAAATGTCAATTTTATTTTCCCACAATTCCTACAGTTCACTTTGGAGGAGGAGCCAAAGAGAACAGTTGAAGACATCAGTGCGAAATTGACGGTGCCAAGATTTATCGAGGAACTGTCCGACCAGGAAGTTACAGAAGGTGACACCGTGACCTTGTTTGTTAAGGTTGACGGCAAACCCTTCCCAGAACTAACATGGTAACTTTTGTTTTTGATAAAATACATGTACAGTTATTTTTTGTGACTTGACGTTTTTTTTACTTCTATTATGATGCTACATGTATTTATGTGAATATCATCAATACCCCAAGTATATTTGGTCTCCGTTGGTGGACACCAATGATTCTTAAACTAACCCGCAAAATAATTGCAGAATTACACATAAACAGTTTATCAGTACTTGATCCATGTGTTCATGAGGTCATATAATAATGTATATGTGCCAGTTAAAAGTATAAGGTCATTCACGTGTTCTTAGAATACCCATGATTGTATATGCCTAAAATGAATAGGTTCATTCATGGGTTCTTAAAATACCCATAATTGAATACACGTAAAATGAATTATGAGTTTGTAACTTTATTCGACGCTCCAGTTTTGTGGTTGGCCTGGCTAGTTAAAGCTGTTTATATTGTGTATACAGAGTTTGGATTCTTAAAATATGGGTTATATATATATATACCTTGTCGTCAGTAGGTTTAGAAACGGTGAAAATATGTTGTAAAATTTGTCTGTTGATGGCGGGATATGGACTTTTATAACGTTCATATGCAATATAAGAACCACTTAGTATCTATAGCATAACTATATTCATGCTCATTAAAGGTCTTCATCATGACCCCTGCATTGTTTCAGGTGCCATCTTGCTCAAATCACTAGAGCAGTGGCAGAAAAACAATAAACGTGGCTCCAGCGTAAATGGAGTGTCTACAATAGAATTTGCAGCAACTCTGCAATTCAGGGTGAGAAGGTTCGAGGCCCGTTCTCCATATTTTATCTCGATGTACTTGGAGGATGAGCCTGGCATGTTCATTCCTGTTAGGCGCCATATAACCTTTCATGTATTGGTGCGCCTTAAAACCCCAATTCAATTGAATAACTATAATAAAGACCAAGAAATTGTTTCACAAATGGTAAATTCGAGACAGAGATTTAGATAGCTAGTTATCACCAGCTGTCTTGAGAGACTTACTACTGTTCTTGGCCTGCAATTATAAGCGCAATTTTGGTAAATGATATTCTTCGTGAAATAAAAAACATTGTCAATATTACAAACCCTATACTTTCTTGCAGGTACCGAGATGGAGTAGAGATCCAGCCCGACGATCGCCACGCGATTGACATCCGTGGAAACTTTGCGTCCCTCATCATGAAGGATGTACAACCCGACGATGACGCCGAGTATTCCGTGACCGCAACACACAAGGCCGGCAAAGTTACGTCCAAATGTGAACTATTTGTCAACCCACTTGGTGAGTTGGAAGTGTTTTTAAAAAAATGTTTAATTTTGGGACAAACTTTAAAATATTATAATAGATTTATAATTGAAAAAGGAATGTCTGTTGCTTTACATTATATCAACATAATAATTCTCTTAACCCTTAACCCGCTGAGCACGATTATAATAGCCTTTATGTCCATTGTAAACCCAGATCAGCCTGCGAGTAACTTTCAGTCATTTTCCCCAAAACACACCTTTGTCACGTAAATGGAATGGTCTTAACTTAAAGAAAGAACAGTCCATTATATATATGTGGTGGGTTAAGGGTTAATGGTTGTCATTGTGGAGGTTAGATGCTATTCTTCATAGACAGTATCGAGAACCTGGTAAACGTTGTATGTATATTTAATGTGTTTGTGGTTCTTGTTCTATAGGTGAGGCCCCATCCTTCGTTGCCAGTATCGAGGATTTGGAGGTAGAACTAGAATCCCCCATTGTCCTGCAGTGCCAGGTTCGAGGCACACCGAAGAAGATCACATGGATGAAGGACGGAGAGGAGGTCACCGGAGACAGATACAAGTAAGTGACTAGCCACACGTCATATTAGCGGTCAACCATTTAGAAATGGCAAATGGATCAAAAACTGTGGTCAGTTTAAAAACTGAATAAAACATTGATGATCACTGATGGATCTCACTGAAGTTACTGTTTGTCAACATTGGTAAAGTGATAAGCCACCTTGCCATATGGTCAGCCTTTCGGTCATGAATAGATCATTGTAATAATGTTATGATTTTTTTAAAAGTCACTCCAGAACAGGCATCTTGTGGGTTTTACCGATCATACGATGTAGGTATAAATGAACTGGGCTGTGACAATTTTCGACACGGGCAACTCGAACAATTAGAACTAGTGTTCCACGCATACCGGTATGTTTTCAATGGTTAAAGTTGACCAACCAATTATTTGTACCTACCTGGAAAACTCGTTCAGATCATTTTCAGATATTATTTATTATGCTGGTATACTGAAAATGTAACAGTACACTTAAGATAAGATTAGGTTGTGTTCCAGGTGAAGATTAGTACCGGTAAACATTCGTTGATCCTTTGACTTTCAGAACACTTGCATGCTTCACGATTGTTTCTTTCAAACTGTTCTTTTTGTTTCTATTCCGATTATTATTTTACTCACAAATTTAATTTGATGCTCTGTTTCTTTTTCAAGAAAATTTTAATTACAAAAAAAAAGATTTCTGCATCTTTTTTGTTCCAAAATCATGTGTAAAATCTCCTAATTTTAGGACCGAGCGCTCATGGTAAGTGGCAGGCGAATATACTCCAGTTAAACATCATTATATTTGCAAAATAATCTTACTTATTTACTTATATTGTACTACAAACAGTCAGTGAGTGGTATTGTATCGGACATGTACCTTGAGCGACCTTTGCCTCACTATAGGGGTCAATATAGCGGTCCTGTCCCTGTTGATACCATTATTGTTATTGTGCTTAAGGAAAAAAAATTTGAGGGTTTTTCGAGGGTTCAGTGCAACACTGTTGTAATGACATGTTAAATAAAGAGGAAGATACAACAATGTTGCATTGAACACACTTTTAAACTAAAATTCAAAATAGATTCAAACAACATTTCATCAAGGATATCGATTATAAAGGGAGATAAGTTTATAAAGGGTCATAATCTTGAGTTTTTTTTAAGGGAGATAATCTATAATTAAATTAGCAATTTTAACTCTTTCACCCCTGTAAAACGCTTTAGTGTGACCCATCTTAAAGAAAAGTAGAGTCCACTTTACAAATATAGGGGTGAAATCTCAATAAAAGTGCCAAAGAAGTGCACAAACAAGGCACAGTTAGGATTGTTTTGTACATTATATATACATTAACACAATTTCAGGTTCACTGCATCACTGCTGTTAATACATATACATAACGAAAAAGATACAGCAGTGGTGCACTGAACTTTCGATATTGGAAATTGTAAGAACTAAATAGAAGATGACTTTTTTTATACTATTATTTTATTATATAGGCATTTTACTTGTTCCATGTTTGAGAGGAAAATGGATGTGGTTATTTTACTTCCTTATCAGGGTTTAGAGTTAATCAGTATCACCTATGTATGGCTAGCATAGCTCGCGTATATTTAGGGGTCACTTTGTCCATTGTTGTCATGGAAATGGAGCATCATTTTCAGGCGTCCAGTCTAAGCTGTGATATAATATGCCACACACGGGTTCCGAGGAATGTATGCTGTTAGTTTCCTTGTGTAATTGGAAACTACAAGAATATGTTAAAATTTGGTGTAGGACTTCACACTTTGTGTAGAATTTTGGGTTTTAGGCGTTGGGTGTTGTTTAAAATATTTGACTTTTCAGCTGTATTTTGGCAAAAAGTAAAACAAACATTATCACTACAGAAAAAATGATTATTTGAAACACCTTGGCAAATTGTTTATGTCAAATCTGCATTTGCTTATTATTTTTAAATATTTTAAATATTAATTATCAAAATGAATTAACTGCACAACTGCGAATAACCTATTACCCACTTTTATTTCCAGCTTTCCAAATATTTATGTAACCAAAGAGCTAAACTAACTTCCTTGCAGCCTAGTAACACCTAAATATGTCATACAAACATGAAAAATGTCATTATTAGTCTGAGTAGGATGGTATCAATAAACATGACAGTGTAGTGATGGTGAAAATTATAAAAATGAAAAATGAAAAAAAAATCTAAAAATCTAAAAATCTAAAAAATGTCATACACAATCCACAGCACCCAAACAAAGTAGCACCTAGGTCTGGTCTGTACCAATAAACTTTAAGCCATGGTTTTCTGATATTTTGGCAGCACATAAAGTTTGATCAAGTAAGAGTGCCTAATCTAGTGTTGACATTCTATATAATTGAAATGAATTATGTCGTGTTCATTTATACATCATTAACTTGGCAGACATTTAAAAATTTGATGAAAATACTACTTCTTCTCTGTTAATAAAACCTAAAAATAACCACAACATTTTCCAGGATGACTTACGAGGAAGAGTTGGTCAGTCTGGTGATTGAGCAAGCTATACCCGAGGACGAGGGTGAATACACAATCAAGGCTATCAATGACAAAGGTGTGGCCACCAGTAGCGCTGAGGTCCTCGTGCTTCTCGAAGCACCTGTGTTCACTCAGCCTCTAACTGATGTTGTTGTCGAGGTTACTGATACCGCAAGATTTGTATGTAAGGTTACAGGAATACCCAGACCGACGGTGTCGTGGACCATCGAGGACATCCCCGTAAAAGAGGGGCCTAAATATAGCACTAGTTACCATGACAATGTCGTGACTTTAGAAATCAAGGACGTTTCTATGGACGACTCACCAATATTTGTGACTTGTAAAGCTGAGAACATTGCCGGGGAAACGAGAACTTCCGCCGAGTTGACTATCGAAGGTATTTTCATATAGCTGAATTAGCGTACATGTATAGTTACTGTAACTGTTTGTATACCCAAAAACATAACCAGGACAATATATGGTTGCCATAGATGCAAAACAATTATAAAAAAAAAATTGTAGAAAAAGTTTATTATTTGTGAAAGCTGAAAGTATAAATTCATGTTTTTCATGCTTTTTCAGATTTGTATTGGAGTAACTATGGCAACCATTTTCTAAATAACAAATTTCTTTGTTTCATACGTCTTCTTGATTGACCTTGCAAAAGCTGTTTATACTTATTTCTTGGTATTATAAAGCTGAAGTAAAAGTACTACTTTTTCAAATTAAAATTTATTTTTCACTCTTAAGTAGAAAATAAAAAAGACGTCTGCTTGTAAAGTCAATCAAAACATCTCTGAATCATTGTACATGCTTGAACGTTCATATTGTTTGTTGGATTATTTCCAGTCAATCATGCCTCTTGTAACATTTTCCTTCCATCGCTAACAGTGTGCATTTACCATTTTGTTCTTTTATTCATCGTTCGTTCATTCATTCTCATTCATTCATTCATTCATTCATTCATTCATTCTCATATATATTTCATTCCATGTATAGACGTTCCTTCATTCTTATTCATTCCACGTATAGACTTGTATAGTTGTGATAAACTGTAGAAGTTATGAATCTCTTACTAAAGAGAAAAACAGGTTTTAAATTTTAAAAGAGCGAAGATTTAAATACTTAGAATATTTAAATCTTTAATTTTTTGAATATTTTAATCTGAATTCAGTTTTAACCTTATTCTGTGGCAGTACAGATATTGTTTTCAAAATGACAAATTACCTATTCGTAAGCATTTGTTTTGTGACCATGTGTTGGTGCGCCTTAAAACCCAATTCAATTCAGTTGTGACCAAGAAAGCAGCAAGTAAATGTCATTGACTGTTCACATGTAGTTTTATGTCTTAATCGTAGCTCTGCATTTGAAAAATATTCACATATGAAAAAACAAACATTAAATGATGTTGATAGTTTATTTTGAGTTCATTAATATTTCATGATGTTGATAGTTTATTTTGAATTCATCAGTAGTTCAGATCTGAGTCTTGAACAAGACTTTTTGCTAGATATTTGTTTTTATATACATTGTAGACTTTTTAATTAACATCCCTTGTCTGCCACCTCAGTACATCATTTTATAAAAATAAAAAAACTACTGCATGTATGTCGTATTATCGAATGATGTCATGTTGCAGCACCTGATTGCATTTGTTACATGGAAATATTTCTAGTTACTCCTTTTTTAGTGAATAACACAAATGATGTCTTGTGATAAGAAGAATCTTACATTCGTTATCGTTCCATATGAAACAAATACGAAAACTCGCTATGGCTCATAAAATGTAAAAATAGTCCCTTTTTTTTCTTCATTTTTATCATGTTATCCTTGTCTGTCCATCTGGCTGTATGTATGTACTGTAGGTAGGAAAAAAGTTTAACATTTAAGTTTTTTGTCAAGTCCATTTTTATGTGAGCGAAAGAGCTTAAGCAGGGCATCCGTGTCCCATGGACACACATTCTAGTTTTCATATGAAATGAACACTCATGTACGATTCTCTGCATAACGTAAGCTGATTATGTTACATAACGTAAAACGAGTATATTTCATGTCATGTAACTTACGATTATGTTACGTAATGTAAGACGATTATGTTTCGTGTCACGTAACTTACGATTGTATTACGTAATGTTAGATGATTATGTTTCGTGTCACGTAACTTACGATTGTGTAACGTAATGTAGGACGATTATGTTTCGTGTCACGTAACTTACGATTGTGTTACGTAATGTAGGACGATTGTGTTTCGTGGCACGTAACTTACGATTGTGTTACGTAATGTAGGACGATTGTGTTTCGTGTCACGTAACTTACGATTGTGTTACGTAATGTAGGACGATTGTGTTTCGTGTCACGTAACTTACGATTGTGTTACGTAATGTAGGACGATTGTGTTTCGTGGCACGTAACTTACGATTGTGTTACGTAATGTAGGACGATTGTGTTTCGTGTCACGTAACTTACGATTGTGTTACGTAATGTAGGACGATTGTGTTTCGTGTCACGTAACTTACGATTGTGTTACGTAATGTAGGACGATTGTGTTTCGTGTCACGTAACTTACGATTGTGTTACGTAATGTAGGACGATTGTGTTTCGTGTCACGTAACTTTGATTGTGTTACGTAATGTAGGACGATTGTGTTTCGTGGCACGTAACTTACGATTGTTTTACGTTATGTAGGAAGATTATGTTTCGTGTCGCGTAACTTACGATTGTGTTACGTAATGTAGGACGATTATGTTCCTTGTCACGTAACTTACGATTATGTTACGTAATGTAGGACGATTGTGTTTCGTGTCACGTAACTTACGATTGTGTTACGTAATGTAGGACGATTGTGTTTCGTGGCACGTAACTTTGATTGTGTTACGTAATGTAGGACGATTGTGTTTCGTGTCACGTAACTTACGATTGTGTTACGTAATGTAGGACGATTGTGTTTCGTGTCACGTAACTTTCGATTGTGTTACGTAATGTAGGACGATTGTGTTTCGTGGCACGTAACTTACGATTATGTTACGTAATGTAGGACGATTATGTTTCGTGTCACGTAACTTACGATTGTGTTATGTAATTTAGGACGATTGTGTTTCGTGTCACGTAACTTACGATTGTGTTACGTAATGTAGGACGATTGTGTTTCGTGGCACGTAACTTACGATTGTGTAACGTAATGTAGGACGATTGTGTTTCGTGTCACGTAACTTACGATTGTGTTACGTAATGTAGGACGATTGTGTTTCGTGTCACGTCACTTACAATTATGTTACCTAATGTAAGACGTTTATGTTTCGTGTCACGTCACTTACGATTATGTTACATAATGGAATACGCTTATGTTATGGAATGTAAGACGATGACATTTAATGCACATTTAGTAGCCATTACTAGCTTCTTAGTTGTATTGCAAGTCGTTTATGTGTGTGAACATTTGAGTGCTATGTTGATGCATGTTTGATATTTTTGAGATGCTAGTTATGATGTTATAGTGTTCATTACGCTGTCCGATTGGCTAATTATTTTCGGAAGTTTAATTGATGTTATGTTTTCAAATTTTTCTTCCACTGTATAACCTTGATGTGTGTTACCATGGTTACCCTTGATATAACTTGTTTGTTACTATGGTTACCCTTGCTGTATGTTACCATGGTTACCCTGCACCATGAGGTTGTGTTGAGCATGAATTTTGTGATTTTGTTACATGTTTGGAAAATGCATGCAAATGTTTTTGCAAGTAATTACATTGAACAGTTTTTCATGTTTTATATATTAACATTCCAACTTGCTATTATTGTACATTCCTTATCTCCCATAAATCTGATTATTTATTTGAGTTGAAGTTTATATTTGTCTTAGAAAATTGCTTAGAGTTTGTGTGAATGTATATTTTTCAATGAAAAAAACAACAACTACCTAGTTTGTAAGAAGTAACATACCGGTGTCTAAGAAGGGTCTCAAGAACCTTTGAAAGCTATTCTTTGGTCTCAAAGATTCTTTTAATTCCTACAATTGGTCTCAAACTGGTCTTTTGACCAAATTCCGACTTAAAAAAGTTATCAAACTCGACTAAACAGCTGCAATTCGTGTTTCCATTTTTCGGGAATAAAAATTATATCATAAAAACATAATTATTAAAATCTATGAAAGAATAATCATCTTTTGTTGTACACTCCCATTGGTAAACATTTCATTATCTGCATCAGAGCTTAAATTGTGTTTAAAATGTATTTTAAATGGAATTTTATGTTCCGAAACTTAATTACTCCCCTTTACAATTTTTGACATATTCATTGCATTTAAGATAACATAATGTACTTGAATTAAGATAACATAATGTACTCGAATAATTGATTTGATTTCTTCACAATCTGCAGCATCTTTCCTTATTTTGTTTGCCTATAATGTCATTTAAGCACTCATTTTACATGTAATTATCTCCTATAATAATAGTGTGTACAGTTTTCTCCCTTGATGCAAATTATCTTTTGTCCAGTTATGTAAACAGTTATCTTCCTTGATGCAAATTATCTCTTGTACAGTTGTATAATAAATTACATTTATCTCCCTTGATGCAAATTATCTCTTGTACAGTTGTACAAGCAGTTATCTCCCTTGATGCAAATTATCTTTTGTACAGTTGTATAAACAGTTATCTCCCTTGATGCAAATTATCTTGTGTACAGTTGTATAAACAGTTATCTCTCTTGATGCAAATTACCTCTTGTACAGTTGTATAATGAATTAAAGTTATCTCCCTTGATGCAAATTATCTCTTGTACAGTTGTATGCTAAATTAGGAAACTAGATCTAGATGTGTATAAATAGTAGCCCTGATTTTACTTCATATTGTTTGTGGTTTGTACAGATAGGAAAATATATTATTATATACTGCTTCAGTATTTCACTGCTCATCATGTTGTATAGATTTAACTCTTAGCCTGCAGGGTTAACACTGTCTGGCTGCTCATCAGTTATTTAACCAAACACCCCTTTGTAACATAAATGGAATGGTCCAAATTCAAAGAAAGGACAGTCCATTATACATTCATAGCAGGCTAAGGGTTAAAGTTGAGGTCATCAGGTATCATTTAAGCCTCCTTCTCTGCCGAATTAAATAATCTGGCTATAAATATATATTTACAACAAACATTCTGGCTATATCTATAATGTGTTTCCATGGCAATGGTGCATGCTTGTTGCAGTGCTGTTCATGTTCCATGTGACTGGCATTGACAGACATCATATCGTCAAGGATACTGTATCACCATGGACACCGTATCACCATAGTTACCATATCACAATGGACATGGTATCGCCACATTTGTCGATTACCTTGGATACTGAAATACCAAACATAAGCATTAAAGATTGCAGTCTGTAAGAGCGAAAATAAATAATAATATCAACGGTTAAGGTCTTGCGTGGGGGGAGCAAACATTCATACCACTGGATGAGGCATATGGCAGGATATAAAATGTTTCTTAGTTTGACATAATATTTACGTAACGACCAGTGTAGATCCAGATCAAGATGCACACTATGTGTAGACTGATCAGGGTTTACCGTGTCGCCAGTTAGAATGTTTTCCATAAAACTTTATATATAAAATATATCCGGAAGGATTGAATTCAAATTTTAGCAGACGGCATTTTAAATTTGGCGGCGAAAGGGTTAAGCCAATGGGCAGGATTATGTTTACTTATACAAAGTGAACAGCTGACTGTCTTGACGCAGTATTTTAAGAGAAACTGTTATCAATTTTCACTTTTTAAATCTCGTTTCGAATGTTTTATTACACACTATCAACGGAAACTTAGTAAATCTTCCTTCAAATAATAGTTTTGGTGTTGTCGATCTGCACTTCATAAATCTTCAGGTGCTATATAAATCTGGATGGTACTTGTCGTTTAACGTATAGCTTGGAGTAGCCTTAAATATAAATCATTAGGTACTTGTTGTTTTGTAGCCTCAAATGTAAATCTTTATGGTAATATAGCTCGAAGTAGCCTTAAATAATGCTTGTATGTATATCTTGATGAAATATCTGCATTATCTATGTGATTTAGAATACAATAAACTGTTTATTAACCATAGAATTGTTTTGTTTTAGTTTCCTGTGTTTGAAAAGTTCAATTTGCACATTTTGCTTGAAATTTGGCATGTTGTTGATTTTATTACGCATGATGTTTGCATGACTGGGTTTAAAAAAAGTTTGTTTTGTTCGTATTACAAAAATGACCATGTGTTAAAACTGTACATGTATGTTCAGTGAGGTGTTATCATTCTCTCTGAGGTCTCCCATCATGCATGTGTTGAAGGGAATTTAAATAAAATCCATTTATTTAGGTTACACTTTTAAAAAAAACTGCAGCAAATATAATTCATGTCATCTGAACTGATTTTGTGTATCATACATTAAACATCACTGACCCACTCCTGTAGACCCCCTCACTGTAATTATGGTCCAAATAAGGTCATCAGGGAGCATAAGGTCAGCCTGGTCAGTGATCGTGGCTGGCTTTCGCATTGTAAATCATTTTTAACATGTCAGTCCAAATATGCAAATATAAACGAAGGCCTGCAACCGAAGTTAGATACAAAATAATTAGATCTCATAAGCTTTTTGTCATGGACCAACTAATTTATTTTTTAAAAGATTTTCATCCAATGCATGTTTTTTACATCACATTTTTTTACATGCTGAAATGACTATCACAAATTTGTCATAAATGTAGTACACAAAATGAGGAAATATTCTATGTAACACATTATAAAGTGTTTTGCGTAATAGTATATTCCTTTTGAAACCCAGATATTCAGAATGCAGTCGTCCAACTATCTTACAAAGGCAATAGACAGAAATAAGTAGCATAATATTCCAATTACCCAAAATGCATTGCGGTATTATAAAAAGGTTTCCTTTTCATTTTTCAAAACGAGGGCCTAAAGGAGTGGGTATCTAATTGTGATTTGCGGTAAATACACACAGATTGGATCAAAACCTAAAACCACATCCTTTGTAGTAAATGGGGCTTTAAAACCTAAAACCATATCCTGTCGTCTCTAAGTATGATATATTTTAATGTAAGCAATGAGATAATAATCAGGGTGTACATTAAGCTCCTGAGAAAGTTTACAAAGTAATTCAAAGTCTACTTTAACGGCAAAGTTTTGTTAACTGATCCTTAGTATAGGCGAGTATTATCGGATTTGGGCTTACATAAAAATTGGATCAAACTGTGTTTGCCTTTTACATAAATAATTACATGGTGTACTATCTTAGTACTGCAGTTGAACTTTTATTGTTACAACTCAAAACTTTTCTGTCCATTAAAACGTTAGAAAAGTAACCAGACAGACGTAAATGTGTAGATGGCTCAGCTGAGTCGACTCTGCAAAACTTTAATATTTAAAATAAAAATGGTTTGCCCTATCAAATTAGCAATGTGAATATATGCAATCTTATATCAACATGGCCCACCTTTGTGAGATAGGATATTCCTGTTGTTGTACGAAACACAATAGACAATTCATCTGGATAAAGTCATGTTCCACGGGTCACGTCTCCAATTTCATATATATTTGGTAGAGGAGTTCTTAAATCTCCAAACTCAACAAAATAACCATTAAAATTATCTATTATATCAGTTGTGTAGCGAATTTACAAGTTATTTAATTACAATAAAATATAAACCGTACATAGTCCGACAAATATTAAGGCTGGGAATGGTAGAATGCATGCTCACAAAACTTTTAAACTTGACCTTTGACCTATTACATCATTGGATAGGAGTGCCGTTATTGGTTTAGTGGAGTGGAGTCCTTATGAATATTCATGAAACTTTTGACCTCTGTGATCAATATCAATATAACATTTAGCTGTAATGAAATATTATCTTAAGCCGTTAATTACCGGTTAATTAAGGGCTTCCCTTCACCGTGAAGCATGTCACATTCCAGATTTACCATAGTTGTGCAAATAAATGCGCCATTGTAAGAAGAGAAAATATTAAAGGCAAACAAACTTTATACAATAATTGATTGTTCCAGTTGACTTAAGTACTTTGCAAACTAGAAAGGCTTTTAAATTAAAGTTGTGCGCTCTGGCGTGTGAATTAGTATTGTGAAAATAAATTACAAACTAGACTTTTTGTTGTTAAAACGACTACTGTAAAAAAATAATAATCTGGGGTGTACCTAGGATTTTTTGTTTGTGGGGGATGTGGGTGGGGGAGTAGGGGCATAGATTTTTGATGTGGATCCCATTATGGGTTCAATTACCTAAAACCAATAATATAAACAAATGAGGGGTGAGAGGGTGTAAGCAGGATCCTTAGTAACCCAGTCTAAATCTGCACCTGTTTTTGAATGAGACTTGATTTTATCAAAAACTGTTTGAAAAGGAAATATTTGTAAAGACATCCATCAGTGTGGTTACGCAACGCCCCAGATTGGGTTGCCAAATATGGCAGGAATGTTAATATAAACAGGAAACCAGATTACATGTAATTACCACCCTCACCTGATCATGTTACCTGGTGAGGCTCTAAGGGAGTGCACCTCTCACTATTTTTAAAGGGACACATGGCAATCTTGAAATTGTTATCAAGCATTAGCTCCCAATTTATTAATCCAGTATCATTTTAACACCTTCTGATCATATTACCTGGTGAGGCTCTAAACAAGTGGGCTATCATTATGGTAATATGCAAGTTTTAAAGAGACACATGGCAATCTTGTTGTTTTTAAAAACTCACGGTATACTATTAGTTTTATACATAACTTGCATTTATTCAATCATTAATATTACTTATATGAATAGTATAAAGCAAATTGTTTTTTAATATTATTAATTTGATTATATTGCAAATCTACGATAGAATAATACAAACAAATGAAAACTCAAATTTATATGTGCAAGCGGGTAAAGTCAAAATGATACTGGATAAAATAATCGAGATACTAACTGCAATGATTGACCACAACTTCAAAGATTGCCGTGTGTCCCTTTAATGTCGCAGTTGATCCCCTGCACATAAGAGGGACATTAACCACTGGTTGGAATGCAATTATATTAAATAGATCTGTTTTGGGATTTAAATGAGGGTCTATAGGAGGGGTTATGTCTCCAGGGGCTGATCTGAATGTTATGGTGGGTGGAACTGATGAATTTGATTCACTTATGATCTAGAGTAGTGGTTGGGGGTGCTGCAGTTTACCACTATAGGTGCTGATCTGGCTTCTAAGATTGTCTGGTTTAGGGGATGTTCGGTAAGGGGCATCTGAAATAAAAAATAAATTGTGGAGGATTGGAGAAGTCTTTATTAAATCAAGGGTAGATCCAGGGGGAATGGAGTTAAAAGTGGGCTTTGAGGTGGCACTGGGTCCATCGTTGTGAATCATTGGATTTAATGAATAAAATATTATGAAAATGCACCAGAATTCACCAATTTGAAAGGAGCATTCCCCAGTTTCATTCTCTCCCACACACCCACACACCAATGCACACAAACTCAATTCCTTGATCTGCAGCTGTAATTCACTTTTGCGGTGGGTGTTAAAGTGAGTGGGGTTTGGAGCACTGCATGGATCTGCACCTGGCTAAAATAATTTCGCATCGTCTTGACTGACGGCTATAATGTAGGTGTCAAAGGCAATCAAAATAAATTATTGTCTAAAGTGGAATTTAAGTATGCTCAACTGTTTAAAGAAATATATGAGGCCCTGCATGGTGGGATCTGCATTAAAAATTAATGGAGGGAAAATTGTATTAGGAGATGACCTATGTATAAATTGTGGTGATCAAAATATTTCTGGTAATTCAAAATGACCAAAAAGTTGTCTTGAACAATTTAAAAGAAATCAGGTTGCATTGGATTGGTTATTTATTACATCTGTGTAATGTGAAAGTAACAACTAATGTTGGTCTAGTGAACCAAAATTTATATAAAAAAATATAAAGGCAAAAAAACAAAACAAAATACAGCAGCTGAGGATAGTGTGTTAGGTATGTTGATTTTCCAGTTTTATAATTTGTTTACTTTTGTTTGCATTGCATGTCATATATATATATGTATATTTATATTGTTTTATTTGCATTTATTAATAAATAATCAACACCTTTACGTGTATATGCAACATTTTGGATTGTGTTAGTTTCCTAAGCATGTAACGGGTGTTTGTCGGTTTATTCATATTTCTGCATGGAATGCGAAAAAAGAAGAATAAAAAGATGAAGACAAATGCAAGAATAACTTGAGGTGGACATTTTATTTTTCTTGTGTATTTTAGTTTAATTTATACTTAAGCTTATCATATTCATTTATCATAGAATTTTTTGTTTTCATTATTCTCGCCTACCTTGTCCCTAACCTCATTTGTGTATTTTCATATTTAACCCTGCATGCATCTCTCATTGAACAAAGTTCTATAACTCCATCAATCATTCAAATTGTAAGATATCGGAATTAACTCCCTTACTTTACAGTTTATATCAGGTAGGGTATTGGATTTAATAGGTTTTGGAAAAAATAATTAACACACATGTGGATGACATGGTTTTGAGTTGTTTATAAAGTTTTAAAATTAACTATTCATGCATTATAAATCTGTGAAAATTATTCATAAAAAATATCAAACTTATTTAGATAATTTGCTTTGTAAACTGAAACTTGGTATTAATATTTACATTTTATAAAGAAAGTAAATGCAAACAGAAATATGCAAGATGGGTATAGATAAGTTGACTGACTTAAGTACATTATAAATAAATAAAAATAAGCTTATGTGAAAGTAACAACCAAATATATCTATTTATAGTTCAAATATCATATTTCATATCCCATAATGCAATAAATATATATATTTTTTTTTTATTTCTTTTTCACAGCTCCAAAGAAGAAGAGCCCCGAACCCAAAGGTCAGTATAATAATTAATAAATTCTGTTAGTCTAAATAAATCTAGGTCCTGCTTGATTTACATTATTGTGACATGATGTCACATGCATCTTTTCATTCTCTCTTGCTAAGTGTCTTTATCTTCACCTGTCTGACAAAACATTGGTGGCTGGCATATGCACAAAAGCTGCCTACATGGTCACCTAGGGTCTTCCTCTACCAATGGAAGCTGAAAAGTCACCTTATGACCTTAGCTATTGATTCGACTATAAAATCTTCAATTCAGTTCTTCAGCTTTATTGAAAAAGAATCCTTGAAAATTGTAAAAAAATAAAAAAATGCTGGCTGTTTTAGCTGCTGACCCTTTCATCCCCACATTCGTAAAATGTACTCTGCTCTCTTTTTATTTGGGTCATACTCAAGCAGGTTTTAGCATGTTTAGGGGTGAACTGGTTTAAATTATTGCAAATTTAACATTAACAAAAATAATATTTCCTTATCCCCGAGATTTTTCCTGACAGAAATATTGAACAATACCTTTTTTTAATGATTCAAAACAAAAATTCTGAGGATTTCAGATGCATAATAAAGGTTTCCAGTCTATAGATCTCCTTTTAAGGAAAGAGTGTAACCTTTTCCTAAATAGAAAACGGAAAACATAAATGGAAATGGAAAACAAAAGCAGCATTGACATACCCTTTTAATCTTACATTGTTTTTGCTTATAGAAAACAAAAACAATTATTTGGTCCATAGATTTTCAATAAACGAAAATTATCAAATTTCTTTTTGTTTTCTGCATGCTTACTAGCTATTCAATTTCTTTTGTTTATTTTTAAACGAATATTTACTTTTCAAATACTATAAACATTAATAACGTGTGTGCCAAAGTGCTATATATACACTAAGTTTGTTTTAAATTTTTAATCAGGTTTTGGCAGGCATAGAAACCCGTACATGAAGCAGTAGCTTTTCTAAATCTAAACTGTTTTTTGTAAAAATAATTTACACAGTTGTTGATTGATGGATATAACTTGAGAAAAAAGAAATAATTTTTAAAAGTTTCTCCATTGATGGACTAGAAATCTTACGATTTTTACAAAAAAATGTAGGGAAAAAGGATGATACAGATTTGATGGAATTATTTTTAAGTGTTGAATGATAATATGTTTAAAACAAAATAGATTTAAATAGCAGATATGTGGAGCGACATTTATGTTATATTTTTTAAAACAAAGGTACCTTCACATTTTTATTCTTCAAGTGAACATGAAGGAAGTCTGCGTCGTTTTTGAGGTAGCATTTTTTTTTTCAGTTTATATAGTTAACTGACTTGATTTAAGTGAGTCTACAGTAACTTATTTTGGTTTTAGTGGATATTGTTTGTTTTTTGGCATTTTCTGTTCTATTGCATTTTTTAAAAAAATGGTAGGTTTTTACGAGGTATCCGCCATACATGAAAATGTTTATTTTGTACAGAATGGTATAGGTTCATTCGCATACATTACATAACAGTGTTTGTTTACAAAGATTACACGATTAATGACATCCGCAATACCATTAATACAATGTTCAGGAACTTATTTACTAAATAAAACTATTGGAGTGTGTCTGCACCTTAGTCTTGGTGTAATTGACTAAGCAATTCCCAAGAACTAATTTTCCTTTTCAACTTTTTTACCCATAAGCACGGTTACTGTAATAATAATAATCGAAACATTGTGAGCTGTTGACATTTTCTCACACCTGGTCACGCCAACCTGTCACCTCAAAACTTGACGTCGGCCGTCTGAAATCTGCCTGGATTAACGTACTTAAATAGTAGTCTTCCTTGTAAAAACTAGATCCAATCTAATCCGTCCGATATACCGCTTATTGTACCCACAGATTAATAAATAATTTTTGTTAGGGCAAAAGTTAGTGGGATAATAGAGGGGGTATAACAGTGAATTAATTGTCGGATTAATTAGGCAAGATGATATAACTATGATAAATATAATCACAGAAAGTTACTGATACGTGAAAACAGCAAGTAGTTATAGGATTTATGCATTTTAGTTGTTTACAATATTTTTATTTGCTAAAAACACATTATAAATATGGAGTTTAAAACATAAAAAAATCTTCTTTTTTTAAAAAAATGGATTTTTAAAGGAGGCTTTGCTACTATGGTTGAATTTTTTACCAGTAGTGCCCATGTTTTGTGACTTCAGATGGAATACTATAGACATATATTGTGCTAATTATTTTGGAAGAATCATTTCAATCAGTGAACATGTGTAATAATACGGGGAATCAGAAAGCATAATGTTGCACCACCATTTGCAAAAGCAAAGTAGAACGTATATTACGATATTCTGCAACACGCAGCTAGAGTATATTGTCTTGGAATATGTAAATAAGCATGGTAAGTTGTGCAGCCGACCGGTGTTATTTGCTTTGAGAGTGGTGTCACACCTACAAATCATACCTACAAATATTGCACCAGGAGACATATCTTCTCCTGGGAGCCGGATCTCTCTAAATCTTCAAAGAAATGTTTTTAAAAATATTTTTTATAGATAAATTGGCCTTAATAAGAATACGTATTGAGCAAAACTGCCAAGACTAACAAAGATGTTTCCTTTGAAATTTGTATGTGACACCTTTTAATTCCTTAAAATCATTCAGGGGCGCTTAAATGGGCAGGGAAGCTTAAAGGGAGGAATATGGTAATTATATCGGTTAAAACTTTAAGGTGAAGTAGTGTTTACTTAATTATACATGATCTTTTATGCCTCCAGAAACAGAAGAGGTTCAGAAGGAAAAGACAACTGCTGTTATCAAACCCGAGGGCAAGGCACCCGAGTTTGTTCTTAAGATCAAGACAAAAACTGTAAGTGGAATTATCATAATTAAACCTCCATTTTTTTCTCATTGATCAATGTTACAATTTTCATGTATTTACAGTGCACTGACAATGTAAATTATCCTAGACATAGTAGACAATCACAGGTCATATCACAGGTCATAGAGTAGCTAAGTTTCATAGTTTTCAGTTAAATTTATGCATGTATTAAAGTTTTAAAGCAAGTTTTTTGAGCTTTGTTAAAGTGACGACAACATCATGAACACTGTTTTATGATAATAATAGAATCTTACATTCCTACCTATTTAATGTTAACGGGGGGCGTCCGTGGCCGAGTGGTGAGAGTCTCTGACTTGCAATCACTTGCCCCTCACCGCTGTAGGTTCGATCCCTCAGGGTCCTTGGAATCTTTATGTGAGAAAGCTATCCAGCTGGCTTGCAGAACGTCGGTGGTTCTACCCAGGTGCCCGCCCGTGCACGAAAATTGCCCGGAGGGGCATCTGGGGTCTTCCTCCACCAGTGGAAGCTGGAAAGTCGCCATATGACCTTAGCTGTTGGTGCGACTATAAAATCCAATTCAGTTCATTTAATGTTAAATTTATTAAACTAGTTAACAAATCAGAAAATGCCGACATCGAAACATTCATTATCCTTGTTAAGTAACATGGCTTCTATGATTTATTTTGTATCATCATGTTGTTAAACAATTTTCCGCACGTCCTTACAGCTTGATGAAGGTGACCAAGTCGACTTCGACTGCGAGGTGGTGGGTGAACCCAAACCGGACATCCGGTGGTTCTACAACGGGGCAGAGCTCCAGCAGGAAGGCCGGTACATGATCTACGAGAAGGAATGTCTACACCATCTCGAGATCATCGATATCGTACCCGAAGATGCTGGCGACTACCTCGTGCAAGCCGAGAACAATTTTGGTAAAGCCACGTGCACAGCCCAGCTACAAGTCATTGGTAAGGACATTTTCACAACTTCTTGTGTGACTCCAGAATTTTATTAGTGTTCCTCGCAATGTCCACGTGTACATATTTAGTAAACACGTGCGCAGCCCAGGTGTATGTCATTTGTAAGAAGATTCACGTGCTTTATGCGTCACTCAACATTTGTCATGTTCTTAATTGTTATTTAAAGCTCATGTTTTGACGGACTTCAGTTGAAATGCTAATTTTAAAACATAAATCAGTGGAGCACTGTGGTCTAGTGGTAGAACATTGGACCGATGATCGAAAAGTCATGGGTTTGATCTCCACCATGACCATATGTGTTGTGTCCCTGACGCTTCATCTGCATTTGCTTAGTACTGGTTCCACCCAGGAAGACGTCAAGAGTGATTAAAGTTACAGAGCTTTCGTTACATCTATGTAAAATAAATAAGTTTTAAACTAAACATAAATCATAAGATTTCATATCATGTTCCTTGTTCAACTCGTATGCTTGATATAACATAACTCACTGATTTGTAATCTGATATAATGATGATGGTGTTCGCTTTTTAGAAAAACCCAAAGAAGAAGTACCAAAACTAGAAGCTCCTAAGTTTGTCGTGGAGATACAAACAGTTGAGACCACAGTCGGCGACACGGCATCGTTCTTCTGTAAAGCGAAGGGCAGCCCAGTACCTGACTTACTGTGGTACAAGGAAGACAAAGAAATCACGAAGAAAGACAATCGATTCACCATCGAGTATGGCCAGGAAGGTGACTCGTCCTTGTTGATCGTCGACGTTCTCCCAGAGCATGATGGGAAATACGCTGCCGAGGCGAAGAATGAGCTCGGATCTGTCACATGCAAAGCAGAACTCTTTGTCCATGGTATGTTTGTATTTGATGAGTTATATATTCAGGTTCATTCAAGAGATTTCCCCCAACACTGCTTCGTCGATCAGATGGGAACATTTATAGGGGTTGGGGGTCCCCACGTATTGGATTTGTTTTATTCTTTGGGCATGTAAGAGTTAGAGTATTCCTCTATATCAGGTATATAAGCACTTTTCTGCCTGATAAAGGGGTGACCTAATCAATTTTGCTATACCTGACGTCATAAAGAAAAAACAAAATGGCAGCATCAACTTCAAGAGTAACCATTAATTTTTTGTTTAATTGAAAATGTGGATAATCTAAATGGTAAAAAAATTATTATGTCAGCGCCTCAGCTCAGGACAGCTCGACAGAGTCTCGGCATTCTTTGTTTTCTAAGCCTCACCTAATAAATTCGATAGTAAAAGGCAGTGACATATATTCTCCGTATCCTTCCACTATAACTGGAATCATTACTCTGTATTACCTAAATAACGTGTTGATGAGCAAATATACAAATAAAGAAAGGGTTCAACATTCTAAACATTGATAGAAATACCATATTTTTCCCTATTAACAGCGCCTCCCCTAATAATAAAAAAAATAAAATAAATACATATAAATACATTTTCGACCTTTTGTATCCAAAAATCCCTACCCCCACCCCACTTTTACATTGTATAAGAGGGCCCCTTTGGCATTTTGCATAGCGCCAGACAGTACTATTAGGAGATATACCCAGGATTTAGGGAGTTCATATAGCCATTGTTCTATACCTTAAAAGTAAAATAAGTTGAGATGTTTTCTTTTTAAGAAAAAGAGGAGACCTACGCTCCAGAATTCATCAAGACTCCACAACAGGTCATTGCTAGGGAACACGACAGGTCACAGTTCCTGGTCAAGGTCATTGGAATGCCAAGACCAACTGGTATGTAGTCTCGACAAGATTTTCATTCTAGTTTACATATTATATTTGAATAACAGATTCAATGTTTAGTTGTTAATTTTAGGTGATTTTGCAAATTTTTAGACACTGTTCTTAGAATTCCTGTCTGTAGTAAGTAAATGATATTTATGATTTCAACTGTTGCCATGGTATCATTATAGATCAAGGTCATTGATTTTAGCTGAATAAATTTATCCTTGACTTTCATTTTAAGTTGACTACTAGTAAATCGTTTTGCGTCATGGAAAAGAAATTAACAAAATAATAAAAATATAATGCGAACCCATTTCATGCTTTTAGTGACCTGGAAGAAGGACGACAAGCCCCTGGATGACTCAGACCTGTACCAGGTTGAGAGCTATGAGGACACATATTGCTTTGAGATCAAAGACACTGGTCCGGAAGACGCAGGTGTTTACGTCTGCATCGCTAAGAACGAAGTCGGTGAAGCAACATGTGACATACCTCTGGAGGTCAAAGGTCAGTGTAGCTATAAATAGAAATCTGTATTTAGATGAAACAAGAGTAATCCTGTTGTTGATGCCTTTCTATGTCGCTTGCTGTGCATTAGTTTTGAAATTCTTTATTTATTCTTATTTTCCCAATGTGTCTGTCTTTCACTGTTCTGTGCCTTGACCTTACCTTGGAATCATTTGTTTTCTCGGGTAGTTTGTTTTGTGGTGGATTTGTAGAAGTTGAAATTATAGTTTCAAAAATTCTTGTTCCCACATAAATACCTGTGATAGAGTATATGTGGTACTCATGAAAATAAATGATTCCAAAGTATTGTCTCACATAAACCTCATCTTCACACATCCATTTATTTTAACCAGTCACTTTTTATATTGACTTAGTTACAAGAGTTACCTTGTTCTCTCCTTCACAGTCTTATTTAGTTTTACAGGTCAATTCGTCTTTGCTGTTACTTCTGGTAACATATTATCTAATTCATTTGTGATATTCTTGCATCTCTTTTCCTATTTTTCTGTTCAAGCTAATTTGAAATTATTTTTTTCTAAATCAACCCTTGTTAAGATTTTTAAACTAAGGTACTTTGGGCGGAAAAACAACACTCAACCTTTTATTTGTAGTTACCAATATCTAAGCAAACAAATTTAAAAAAAATCTGGTTATTGCATAGTGTATCATTCTATTCATTTGTATCATTTTCATAAAAAGCATTAGAATCTTTGATTAATTTTAACTAACTTTCCTCTAAAGTAGGAGAGTTTTACTATTAACTAATTTTCCTCCAATTTAGGAGAGTTAGAGTTTGAAATACAACTCGAAACTGAGACGGGTATGTATAAATCACGGACTACATTCTTTAATCTTCTCATCCTAAATGTTGTGGTGTCTAATATGTGTTATCTTACAAGTTTGAAGTTGTCTTTGTTTATATATTATTTTTTTTGGAAGAAAGTTCAAACTTTTAATAGCTGTATTCTGCATGGCTTTTGAGCATGTTGAGTTGTGGAAAGATTCTATCAGCAGCCTCGATAGCTCAGTTGATTTGGCCTTGCGCTTTTAAGCTGCAAACCTCTGCTCAACATGGTTTGAGTACCAGCTGAGGCATATCGGATGGAAATCATTCCATCATCCCGTCTACCTCGGAGGTTGCTTTCCTAATATGACCTTACATGTGTTAATGGGAGATAACCCATTATACTTCATTTCCTACTTTTTGGTCAAACAGCTCTCACAGAGCAGAATGATAATAATACTTGTAATAATAATAAGAAGAAGAAGGACTATTTAACCAGAAATCTAATTTGAAAAAAATCAGTCTTCCATGAGGCCCTCAAATGAGAGTAAGATTTCAAGGTGAAACAAATTAGAGTATTCAGAGCAAACAATATGTAACTAGAATTACAACCTGGCCCAAAATACTGTAGATGACTTCAAACTTTATATATAGATAAGCAGAAAGGGTGATGGTATTGTACATGTGTATATACATGATGAAATGGATATTTTTGCATTCCTAACAAAACCAAAAATTATGCCAAGACATCTTGAACAGGTGTCAAGGCATGCATGATATGTTTTTTGTATAATTTCCTCATGATAATTAAGCTATAGATCGGTGTTTGGTGATTACAGTTAGCATGAAAAAACAACAACAAATGTATTATATAAAGGTGTATTAAATCATTTACTTTATTTGTTTCTAAAATAAAAATATTTTTATTATGATGGGTATTATTTTGCATGCACGTAAAGAATCGTTTTGTGACAAGATTAATAAAAAGCATTTTTAAAGGTTGAATTTGATTTTACCATCTTTCATCGACGTATGAAAAACATTTGGGTAGTTTAACATGTGTTGTTTAAAGTTCTCGCTAACTTTATGCTCTTCTTATGTTTTTCATATCCAACTTAAATGATGAAATATCAAATTCAATCTGTATATTTAAATTTCATTAAGGTATTTTTTATTAACCAGTGTCAATTATGCAATTGATTTTATCGATCAGTTTTAGTGTAATGACGAGTGTTGGACTCATTATGGAAAAGTCATGGGTTCAATCCCGCCGTGACCAAATGTGTTGTGTCCCTGAGCAAGACACTTTATCTGAATTTGCTAAGTACTGTTTCTACCCAGGAAGACATTTGAGAGTGATTAAAGTTCAGAGAGCTTTTGTGAGAATTAAATTAAAATAAATAAGTTCAAACTAACAGAGAGAAGAGTTTATTGGAAATGATAGTATTGATATCGTATGATGCTATTGGATAAAACCAGTTTGCGCGATAGTATTGAAGTGCAAAATGAAACAAAAGTTCACTAAAAGCATGAGCAGTAGAAATGTAAATACTAAAAGATGCATGTTACAATAGTCTCTTTTTTTCCTTTTTTTAAAAAACCCTTAGATTTCAGACTTTTTTGTTCAATATTATGTTCAAACTATTTCGTTTAATCTGATGTATGTGAGTTTTTTTCCAAACTTTGTTTCAGGAGCGATGATTCATTTTGAATAATTTCGGGCAAGAAAAAAAACAAGATTTAAGACATACAACTTCTAAGGTTTAAACATTTATATTGTAATACATTGTCTACCGATAAACTCATTTCATTAGCATTTGGTTCATTCTGGTACATTTTAAGTAAAACGTTGTGTGTTAACTTTTGCAGTCAGTCGAGATGACAGAATCACAGAGTCACCCCTTGTTATTCGATCACAAGAATTGTCACAAGCACCCGAATTTACTGAAGTCTTCGAAACAACTGTAAGTTACTTTTTTATTATCTAAAGAATTCTTGATGACCAATAATGAAGAGTCATTTTGTTGTAACAGTTTCAGAATTGAATACCAGTATAGTCATAGGTGGGCTGAAGAAAGGTCAGACTTATCTACTGAACACTCTAAATCTCTCAATACCATGATTTCTCTGCTAAATGCATTCATTTGTAAAAGTCTCCTTCTTGTAATTCATAAAAAATCAAAAAAAATCCTGTTAATTACATTTCTGTTACAACTAAAACACTGTATTGTAATTTCAGACTGCCATTGAGGACAAACCAATGACCTTGACCTGTAAGGTTGTAGGTCTACCAAGGCCAGAGGTCATGTGGTTCAAGTAAGTATTCAGTCAACTTATAAACTAAAATACTGTAAATTACTTAAAGTAACTGTCCCGCCAACAACAGGCACATTTTCTAGTATTACATATTTTGAGAATCCTAACTCTATAGACACATTATAAACAGCTTTAACCAGCCAGGCCAAACCCCAAAACTGGAACGTCGAATTACGAATTACCAGCTCTTAATTAATTTTGCACATAAGCACAGGTATTTTAAGAACACCCCCGTGAATAAACCTAAACTTTTAATTGGCACATATACATTATTATATGACCTGAACACCTGGATAGAGTTTTGATGAATGGTTTTCTAGTGTAATTATGTCTTTATTTGGTGGGTTAGTTTCATTAAGAAATAAATTTTGTATCAACTATTATTAAATCATAAACATTCATATCCATGGCAAAATTGTTTTAAAGTGTTAGGAGTTTCCTTTGTTCCTCATTTTTATGTCTATCTGTAGGGATGGCAAGGAGTTGATCATTACCCCGAATGTACAGCAGTTGTACGAGGACGACACTGCCACACTTACCATCAACAAGATGTCCATGGATCTCGAAGGTGATTACAAATGTGTTGCCGAGAATTCTGCCGGTGTTGAGGAAATCACCTCCAAGGTCACTGTCGAGGGTAAAATGGAGGCCCCCGAGTTCACACGTCAAATATCAGACAGGGAGTGCCGCGAGGGCAGGCCCGTCAAGTTTGAGTGCGCCGTCAAGGGCATACCTAAACCAGAGGTGACATGGTAAGTGACAGATATAATAATATTTTTGTAATTATTTTATGAAATTGTTTTGCTTTGGGTCTACATTGTACGTTTGAATACCATATACATGTTCAATTACATTACACAATTCTCCAGTTCTTGAAAAAAAAAAAAAAAAAAAAAATGAATTTAATTTTTTCAATAGATTGCATTTACGAGTATTTCTCTGTTTCTAGTTTCAGATTTAATGAAATTATTCTATTGAAATCTCTCTTGTTTTGTATATTTTAAAATCAAAAATGTATCATCTTTAACATCGGCACCAAGATGACGTTTGACCCATAATACTTTTGACAAAATGACCTTGACCTTAGATATTCATCAATATGACTTTCACCTTTCAGGTTCATTAATGACCAAATCATTGAGCCAGGTCTCAAGTTCCACACGGAGCAGCGTAAAGGATTCACCAACGACTTCACCCACAGCCTCAGTATCGACAACACAGAGGTCGAGCACGCTGGAAAGGTCAAGGCCACGGCCACAAACAAGGCCGGTGATGTCAGCACAATTGCCACTCTCACTGTGGAAGGTAAAAATGTTGTTAAAAGGATTAATATGAATTGTCTTCAAGATTCATTAATCATATCAGCTCCTTTTTTCCTTCTAAAACAGTGGCCGAAATTCGGCTACTTCACAATTCAAAATTGGTAATATTTTTCACAACGTGGTCACAATTTTTTTCACAATTTAAAATATTTTTTTTTTTTTTTTTTGGTAAACAACATTTCCCCATCTAACCTTCTCATTATTGTTTTGTTTTGGATACATTTACATTAGAAAGTTTATCTAAAATGTACCATATTATGCTGAATAATTGTGTACATTTTTGTCCTTCTCCCACAAAAACAATGTATGCATGTATTGAGTAATATTGCTTTTAACAATTAATCTTTCAATATTTTTTTCACAAATCAGACAGTTATCACGCTTTTTTTTCACAAAATAACCAGGCTATGGAGTCTTCACAATTCTTAGAAAAAAGCCCTGATATATCCAGAGGTTTATTGAAGAAGCATTGTTGATGGTGCTAATGGGGATATTGATGGGATGATAAAATGTGTCTCGTATTTACTCAGACATATTAACCGGATGAAAGCTGGTAATGAGATGTTCTAGTAAAACAATGTAAATTTTATTTAAAATTTGAACTGATGCTGTGGGGAAAGAATAAATGAATGATGTTTTATGGTAAGCTAGATAAATTGGTTTACCATTTAATGATTTTAGCATACGGTAAACGTCACTTCTTCGTTCTAAAACCGCTGTGTTTGTATATATTTACAGAGAAGAAAGAATCGCCCAAGTTTATTCGTAAACTCGAGAACGTGGACACGATTGAGAAGCAGACTATAAGATTTGAGTGTGAAGTCGCCGGCAAACCCAAGCCACATATTACATGGTAAGTGCATTACATTATTTTCTAAAATCGTGTTTTAACTGTAGTATCTACGGTACTTTGATGTTTGTAATTTTTATTGACGTAATTTTTTTTGAATTTCAGTACTCCCAAACTACCTTTATTCAGCTGTAGTAGTAAGAACAGATATCCTCTTGTTGTGTTTTTTATATAAAAATTATGAGCGGAGAGATTACTTTTACACAGGTCAAAGGGCAACGTTGAGCTCAAGGAATGTGAAGACATCGAGTTTGAAGTCTCAGGTCCAGTCCATACGCTCATCATGAAGAATGTTCGACCTACTGACGCGGCGCTCTACAGCGTCAAGGCCCATAACCCTGCAGGACAGACTTCCTGTAGTGCACGACTCAAAGTTGCACGTAAGTCTTTACTAAAATAGAAACAGATAATGGAGATCCCATTTTACATTTAATGAATCTGAAATAAAGAACTCTTTATTAATTTTATATCAGTTATTGCGTGGAACTGCAGGATTTAGTATCGTTATCAGAAGTATTGTTCGCTCACCTTTTCCTATACACTGCAAATTGTTTGACAGAATTCTAGCCTTCCAACACAGATATACTTTGAACTTTTAAAAAACCCAGCTTATTATTCTTAGATCCCTAAAATACGCCCACCATTGTCCAAGCTCAAATTGACCACAAACGTTAACCTTGTGTTCAATTATTTAAGGGACAGCTTGTGCTTTAGCTACAAGTGTAAATACCTGATTTGATTTAAATTGGTAAAATGGCATGGTCAGATATATACTGAGGGAAAAAAGTTTAGCAAGTTTTTTAGATGAAATAATACTGTATACAAGATATACTGACATTTCGGGACTTTTACGGACTTGACCCCTACGTTCATTTATTCGTTACGTCATTAAGATGTGCGACTGTTATTCATGTGTGTTTAATGTGTGTTTAATAAAATACTGTGTCTATGGCAGTAGTTTCTTGATTTTACAACCGAAAATGTAATATTTCCAGGGGGGCAACAAGAACTTGCTAAACTTTCTTCCCTCAGTATATAAGGTAGCATCATGGTGTAATGGTTAACATCGCGCCTTAGCAAACCAGGGATCACGCGTTCAGTCCCAGCCAGGACCAATTGGGTTAATTATCTAAATATTTAAAAAGTATTTCCTACCTTACTATGAAAAATCGAACAGGAAAAGTAGCATTCAAGGATGACAATCAACCACAAACACACAAAGAAACAAAGAACAGCTACATGTTGTATATTTAAAGATGAATAAACGGCAAGATAAGACATCACAAACACACAAGGGTTGACAATAGGGCTACCACCTTGGAACGGTCAGTGGCAAAAAAGTGGGGTTTAAACCAGGTTCAAGGGTGCACCAAACCTCACTCTTACCCTATTACTCTTACCCTATTAGTACAACATAAAGATATCTCCACCAACTAGGCAGCGTTAATAGGTAATATAAGTAAAACACATAAATGATCATGTATATATAATATAAAAAACAAAAGCCTAGAAAGCCACAAAGTAAGTACTCAATGACATGGCAGAAGCCAGAGCAACAAGAGAACAAACCGTTAAGGGTACGACAAGACGAGAGTTCTTCTGATGAAACTTTCAACCAAGGCCTGCTCACAAACATGCCCAGTGCAATACAGCGAGAAAAATAAATGCTTATATGCACAATCAGATATGTGATTTACAGATTGGATCTGTGCATTGTATCTTAATTTTTTATTTTTAGCTCTACTGGCCGAAGGCCAGCAGAGCTTATGGGATGCCGAGTTGTCCGTCGTCCGTCCGTCGTCCGTCATCCGTCGTCCGTCGTCGGCGTCGGCGTTAACTTTTGTCTCGTTAAGACGATAGGGCCTTCATTTTTCATCCGACCTTTACCATACTTTAACATGTTGTTAATATCAATGAAAGCTCGGATGAGTTCGAAAACCAGCCAGATCGGACAAGTAACAGCGGAGTTATGGCCCTTGATTTAGTTAAAAATGCTATACTGCTGTATTTTGCCTCGTTAAGACTATAGGGCCTTCATTTTTCATCCTATCTTTATCAAGCTTTACCACATTGTTAATATCAATGAAAGCACGGACAAGTTCGAAAACCAGCCAGATCGGACCAGTAACAGCGGAGTTATGGTCCTTGATTTAGTTAAAAATGCTATATTGCTATATTTTGCCTCGTTAAGACGATAGGGCCTTTATTTTTCATCCTATCATTACTAAACATTACCACATTGTTAATATCAATGAAAGCTCGGACAAGTTCGAAAACCAGCCATATAGGACCAGTAACGGCGGAGTTATGGCCCTTGATTAGTTAAAAATGCTATATTTTGCCTCGTTAAGACGATAGGGGCTTCATTATTCATCCGATCTTTACCAAACTTTATCAGATTGTTAATATCAATGAAAGCTCGGACAAGTTCAAAAAACAAGCAATATCGGATTAGTAAAAGTGGAGTTATGGCCCTTGATTTAGTTAAAAATGCCATATTTTGCCTCGTTAAGTTGATAGGGGCTTCATTGTTCATCCGATCTTTACTAAACTTTATCAGGTTGTTAATGTCGTTAAAAGCTCGAACAAGTTCGAAAACCAGCCATATTGGACCAGTAACAGCAGAGTTATGGCCCTTGATTTAGTTCAAAATGATATATTTTGCCTCGTTAAGATTTTACATCCGATCTTTACCAAACTTTATCAGATTGTTAATGTCTATGAAAGCTTGGTCAAGTTCGAAAATCAACCAGATCGAACCAGTAACAGTGGAGTTATGGCCCTTGATTTTGTTAAAAATGCTATAATTTGCCTCGTCATACGATAGGCCCTTCATTTTGCATCTGATCTTTGCCAAACTTTAACTGATTTTATGACTTTTTTTTTTTTTTTTTTTTTTTTTTTTTTTTTTTAAATATTGTTGTTTTAAATTATTATTATTTTTTTTGAATCTTTTTTTTATTAATTATTTTTTTGAATAATTTTTTTTTAAATTTTTTTTTTTTTTTTTTTTTTGGAATATTTTTTGAATATTTTTTTTAATTTTTTTTTTTTTTTTTTTTTTTTTTTTTTTAAATTATTATTATTATTATTATTTTTTTTTTTTTAACTCTATGTTGGACCAGTCGGACCAGTAACAGAGGAGTTATGGCTCTTGATTTAGTTAAAAATGCTATATTTTGCCTCGTTAATATGATAGGGCCTTCATTTTCATCTGATCTTTACCAAACTTTACCAGATTCTTTAGTTATGGCCCTTGCTTTAGTTAAAAAGCAGTTTTTTAATGGCAGTCACTCGCTTCATTGATGTTATAAGAGCCGTGTTAGCCAGTAGAGCGTCCACAGGCCCTCTTGGGCCTCTTGTTTTTTAATGTTTTTGTTGTTGACTCAGGAGCCCTTGCTCTCTTAAAAAATTGACTATTGTTCTAATGATATAGATTGTGCTTAATGATGCAGTAATAATAAATAATAATAATAATTTAACACAAATAATAAATCTTAGTACCTGGCAAAATAGATGAGTTAACAATATAGGTGACTAAAGCAACTAAACTAGGTGTGTGTGGCCGCCATGGTCAAATATGTGCATAACAAGCACCGAGGCTTTAATAAAACTGTTTATAACTTCAAGCTTTTGCATGTCCGTCAGTGTTGTGTTTTGTCTGATAACTATAACATGTTCATGCTGAAATGACTTCAAATGTCATAACATTTATGTATCATTTTCCAAGCGTGTGAAGACACGGGTTTAGAAATAAAAGCGGACGATGTTGATATCGATGAAACGTACGATATCATTGTGGAGGCTGATATCACTGACAGTGCTAATATCAGGCCAGAGTTTGATATCAGTGCAGATATCAGTACAGATATTGATATCACTGTGGAGGGTAAGATGTAGGACCAGTTATACCTAGACACTCTTATCAATGTTTCTGCTTAGAGCATATTGTGATATAGCCAAATGCAGAGCGCACGCACCAGCGAGAATGATTGAACGCGCACAATGTTTGCAATATTTATTAACCAATGTTATAATATGCCGTACCTACACTGTCCAGATAATTCCAAACATAGAAATTGATGATTTCAATTTGTATTAAACATTTAACTGTATTGAAACTTCTCGACGCTGGGGTTTATGGTTCTTATAAATGTCGATTTTGTTTTTATGACAACAGGCACATAAGCAGAAGTATCAAGCAAGATTTGTTTTGGACCATAAACTCACAAATTTAAACAATATGTCAAGGTTAAATTACTGTATAATATATAGAGGATCTTTAATGAGTACTCATTCATTATTGAATTTATTAAACGAGTTGGAAAAATGATATAATGCGAGGCTCTTGCCGAGCATTATATCATTTTTTGCTAACGAGTTTAATAAATTCAATAATGAATGAGAACGAATGTGAGATTATATTTATTACATAACATATAACTTCACATTAAGTCAGAAAACGTACATTAACGTGACGTCCATGACGTCATTAATGTTATACCACTAGTGGATCATTATCGTTATGTTATACCACTAGTGGAATATCGAAAATATTGAATGGTGTTATTACACTCCCACACCACATGTTATATGATAATGAATTTTATTTCGTTTCTTGAATTGTTTTATTGTTTTAAGTCGGTCGGATACTACTATGACGTCGTCCAATAAAGTGTTACGTCAACAGTCAAGCTATTGGAATTTATTTTTTATTCATTCTTCTTGATAAATTTTCTGCGGTGCTAACAATAGTTTTTACGGTATAGGTGGCAAGTTTTAATGTCTCAGCCAATCAGAATACAGGAAACCTATCATGTATCTGGACAGTGTTGGCATAGCTGGATATTAATTATATATATATAATTAGACGTGCACATCATTATACATGTTATTATTTTAACTAACCAGCCGGTTACTTTTGTTCTATTTGTTTACACTCGGTTGATCACCTTCTTTATTTTGTTTAGTATGTACGATACGGAGCACATTGTTTTATTCAGTTCAGTATATACATGTATGATGAGAAACATTTTGTATTATTTATAACATGAAAACACGTTCTTGATTCGTTTTAACAACTTTATTGTTGCATGTATTAATTTATAATTTATTTCATCCATTCCAAACAAAAGTTTGTGATCTATGTTACATGCTATAAACAATAAGCAGTAAGACTTCATTTCTTGCTTGCTTTTCACAAAAAAGTTATTTGTCGTTACTAATAATGCATATTTACCATAACAAGGGCATTATAATTCAGAAAGTTAAAAACACCATAACCGTAAGACAGGTTTTAGCTGTTAACATTGCACTTAAAGGTGCATGGTTAATTAAAAAGCCTAACTTCTAATTTCATAACTTTTACCAAAATAATTTTCAATTAACCTAACATTTAAAGAAGCATGTATTAATTGGTACGTCTTAATGCATATAAAGCTTTATACTAACTTACGGGGAGGAAAGGGAAACTATAATGAAGTAAAACTATAATTTGTGACTTAACTTTAATTTGTAAACAATTGACAAACTAAACGTATTAATATTCTAATTAATAAATTAATATTTAACAGTAATTGGAGGTTTCAACACAAGAAGGTTTTAAGAGTAAAACACAAGTATTTTTGCACAAGTATGGATGACATCCCATCCCGAATAAACAGGTTAAAGAGAAATATGGCAAGGGATACATTTATTTATTTATTTACGTTACATACTTCATTATTTAATTCCGCAGATAAATCACTGCGATTATTACAGTTGTGCCTTATGGTTTTATAAATAGATATGAAACTTTACCGCAGATTTCTGCCATCCATTAATGCCTGCTTGTGTTTAATCCTCCAACTGAAAAACAACAAAGTTGTGAACATTCTCGGGCTTACTTCCGCAGTAGAGCCTCTACATGATTGTGACTTTGCGTCTGCTGCGCGCGATTACAGACATTGCTTTAAAAAGTCTAACATAACCTGCGCTTTGTCGCTAATCTTAATCTCTAATCTGAATTAATCTCTAATATTTTCAATATTGTTTCATTCGATAAATTATCTGGTCTAAATTGACCAATCAAAATCATGAATATAAAGTGATGCTATTTATGTAATATCATTACAGCTGCTCGTCGCCCAAGTTTCATGCGACGGATGTCAGACATCCTGGCACCTGAGAGCGGGGTCGCTAAGTTCGACTGCAAAGTTGAAGGATTCCCATTGCCAGAGGTCAAATGGTAAGTGCAAAATATTATTCCACCATGCTTGTTTTACATGAGATCACCCTTCAATTCATATCAGTCTAACACTCCAGTTAGATAAAAGTTGTCAATAACAATTTTTTCATAACTACTGTAGAAATCTGTTTTTATTAAGCTTTCTGAAAAAGTGTTTTCTACCTGTAATAGACTACTCAGATTTAATCAAAACCATGTAACTCGCAGGTTCTTGAATGAGAAAGAGCTTGAACCCAGCGAGACCATAACCATGGACGTGAGCAAGGACGGTACCTGTACGCTGACCATTAAGGACGCCACTCCCGACATGCAGGGTGACATCAAGGCTGTCGCTGTCAATGCTGGTGGTGAGGATCTGTGTGCGGCACACCTAGAGGTCAGAGGTCAAGCCCCAACCTTTGTTGAGATGCCCATCAAATGCACAATTCTTGAAGGTGAGTTTATGTTTAGAGACGAACTTGATGTGAATTGTATCGCATAAATCCTATTATAACGTTACAATGGACAATTTTCAACAATACTATCTATTAATGCAGTGCAAAATGAAATTATTTTGTGTTGTACATTCTGTTTACACATCTTATGAGGTTATATTCGGACAGCAACTTCAGAGGGAGGCTTACTTTATTATTGCACATCCTGTATTGCACCAAGGTGCCGATATATGCCTTGTGTTTATGAGCTGTAAAAACAAATGTAGTTCAAATCAACACAGCAGCAATTAGTGTATTGTGCTATAGAAAACAAAAGTAAATAAATAAAGGATAATAAAAGAATGAAATATTTGTACTTTTCTCTTAAAAGGTGACAAGGCCATATTCCGGTGCCTGATCAAGGGTGAACCGGAACCCGCGGTTGAGTGGTCGAAGGGCAAGTGGGCCAAACTAAAACCATCTGACCGCTACAACATGTTCAAGGACGAGAAAACGGCAGAATATGTGATGGAGATTCTGGACATCAAAAAGAAGGACGCGGGCACGTACAACGTCAGCGCCACCAACGAACACGGCACAGAGCAGGTCGCAGCTACTCTGATCGTGACCTCCAACCCGGAGGAAGCGGCAGATTGGGCAGCGGCACTTAAACACAGGTTAGTGTCAAGTGTATATGCTTCTGATTACTGAGGAGTACAAGCTCCACTATATACTTTGACTATAAGAAATTGGACACTTTGAACATGTTACTTTACACCCTATCCTTTTTATCAAGCGACAGTCCCTTAATGATTAGACCTATTGAAAAACAAATCAAAACATGATATTGGCAATGGAATGATAAAGACTTTGGTACCAAACGTGGCATATTCATTTTGGAATTTGTCAATTTAATTCTAAAAAAATCTTACAGAGAAACTTACTAGTTTATGTCCATATCGGAAAGGTTTACTATTCAAAGTTTTCTGAAACAATCTGCAACAGATCGTAATCAGCATTGATTGGTGGTCTAACTTACACAGTGATGACCAGACAGAAAAAGTCCTTCAACACTACCTTATATCTTGATTTGAAGCAAACGTTCAAATTGTACTTGTAAGTTAAATAGAACTCGAAGGAAGAGATTCTTACATTTCCGACCTATGTAATTACTTAGCAGCAGACGGCACAATTCACCAAAACCTAATATGACTTACCAAAATCTTCATTGGAAGCAGACGTAAAACCCGAAACTTGTTTGTATTACAGAGAATATGATCGAGAAGATGCTACGATTGATGCAGACTGGTTACCTAGCCTACGTCATATCGAAGGGGAGGAATCCCCCGAGGCTGAAGCGGTAAAGAAAGAACTCATCGCAGAAAAAGATGAACCAGTCGCTTTCCAGATACTCCAGAAACGTAGGCTGTCCGAGGTAAGGAATGTTGCTTTGTTAGATTATTACACCCAGCATTAACAAAATGAAAACTGTAATTTGAACAAGCAATTACACTAACGAAAGAAAGTAACTAATCTGTTAGATTTTGAAAAACTCTTTAAGCATGGCAAATCAAGAATAAAAAACCTACTCCTCTGGATCATATTTTATCAGTACGATAATTTTGTTTTCCCTTCCTTGACAGTTGGAGAGCAAGAGAGACTCCATTGCGTTTGAGCCAATCGAGCGTGAGAAGGTTGACACAGAGATGTCCATTCCCACGAAGATAGAGAAAGCAGAAGCTCCATCCGAGGAAATAGAGACGACACCATACAAACGTGGAGAAAAGGAGCTTACCCAAGATGAGCTTGACTCAGCCGAGCTCATGATTCCTAAAGTCAAGGTATGTACTGAGTTAATCATTGTTTTAATGTCGTATGTATGATCCGTCGGACGACAATTCAATCGATAAGAAAGTGTGCCACGAAAGAGCTTGTCACAAGCTCAGCTTAGTAGAGCCTATGATTTTTAACTGTGTACAGTTTCTTCTCTGTGTAACCATGGACTGGTATCCTACACAGTAATTTCTCTTTCATCACAGTGGGAATGGCTGGTACCCTGAAAAATGTTTTCTCTATGTTACCATGGACTGGTATCCTACACAGTATGTTTTCTTTCATCACAGTGGGAATGGCTGGTACCCTGAACAATTTATTCTCTATGTAACCATGGACTGGTATCCTACACAGTATTTTTTCTTTCATCACAGTGGAAATGGCTGGTACCCTGAACAATTTATTCTCTATGTAACCATGGACTGGTATCCTACACAGTAATTTTCTTTCATCACAGTGGGAATGGCTGGTACCCTGAACAATTTATTCTCTATGTTACCATGTGAATGACTGGTACCATACACCATTTATTTTCTTTATCACAGTGGGAATGGCTGGTACCTCTCAAAGATATTCCTGTCACTGAGACCGAATCCGCTCTCTTTGAGTGTGAATTCTCCGTCACGGACGTCAATGTCGTCTGGACGGTGAAGGGAGAACCAGTTGAAGCCAGTCCCAAATATGGTATCACATCAGATGGTAAGAAGCACACGCTCGACGTTGCTAAGTGTCGACCACGAGACCAAGGGGAGGTTACTTGTACCTACTCCAATATTACAACAAAGGCGAATCTGAGCGTCGAAGGTGAGAGTTGTTTGTTTTGTTCATTCTAATTATTTTTTCTCATCTTCTCTTTGTCAGTAAAAAGGGCTTCAGTTTACCTTAAAATCCACTTTTTGAATTGTGTCTACAAAATGATTAATCTGGAGAGAGCACTTTCAGTCTTTCTCCCTAGGTATATTGTCATACCCACTGTATTATTGTCAATGTAGCTTTCTAGCATTTCTAGCATTTTTCTTTTATTATAAATAGAAAAAAATCTATTATTTTTCTTCCAAAATAGTATTTTCTAATTAATTCAATATAGAATTTGATAAATGTAATTTATATTTTTAATTATAATATTTGATATTGGAATAAATGAATTGTAATGACTAAATACTATTTCAGCCCTGCATAAAGAGTTCACTATTCAGCTAGATGACACAGTTGCCATAGAGAACACTGACGCCGTGTTTACCTGCGAGGTGAACGACGATGAAGCAGACGTTGTCTGGACGCTTGATAACAAGCCTTTACCCGACTCAGCCAAATACAAGATCAGCAGCGAGGGCACGACCCACACGCTTACAGTCTCAGATTTGTTGCCTAGCGATAATTGTGAAGTGTCATGTACCATTGGTGACCAGAGCACATCGGCAAAACTTGTTGTCGAAGGTAAACAATCGTTTGAATTTTTATTCATTTGTAAACTACTATAAAAATACTCCTAAAATGTTTCTTTAATGATGGGAAAAACAGATCGGACATTTAAAAAATAATTTTTTTTTCTTTTTTTGTTACTGAAAATAGAATGTATTGTGCATCTGTCTTGTCTAAGAATATAAGAGTTGCATTTAAATATTTTAGCCTCCAAAATCACCATGCTTGAGCTGCTACATTACGTTTAAGGAAATATACTCATATCACGTTTCTGTCGTTATTCCTAATTGATATGATATTTCTTTCCTCATTTCTAGAAATCTCAGCCAGTATTACCATACCTGTTTCCGATGTTTCCGTCTTGGAAAAATCCACGGCAGAGTTCAAATGCGAGCTCTCAATCCCAGTCGACAAGGTTCGCTGGTTCCTTGACGATGTTGAGCTTCGTGAGGGAGAAAAGGTTGAGTTTATCCGCGACGGTAAAGTGCACAAACTGCGTCTAAAGGACGTCAATGTCACCGACGAAGGTCAGGTGTCAGTCATGGTTGGCAATAAGAAATCAACCGCAAACTTATTTGTGCAAGAAATGTCACCAGACTTTGTCAAGCCACTGTCCAATGTTAGTGTTAAGGAAAGGCAGACGGCAGAATTTGTAACCGAAGTCAACAAAGATGGCACCACAGTAAAATGGTATATTGACAACAAGGAAATCGAAGAGGACGACAAATACGAAATTTTCTCAGAAGGCCGAACCCACAGACTTGTAATTAAAGACGCAGTTATGCCCGACTCGGGTGAAATCATGGCCCGTGTTGAAGGCAAAACGCAGAAGGCTCTGTTCACTGTGGAAGGTACGCTATATAGCTTAATTTATTAGTATTTATATATAAAAGGTGACATTTTGAACGAGTCCGAGTGCATAAGTTTATGTATGTAGTGCAGCGGTGCTTCCCAGCATCAGCCATAATGTGTGTGCACAATTTCTAAACATTTATAAAAAATTAATAGATTTTATTGGTTTTAATGGCTTTGTGTAGTAATTCCTGTGGATGAGCTACAAAGCACTTCTACCCAGCATGCATCTGACTTTAATCCAAGTCAAATCAAATCAAAACAAAATAAATTAATGAGGACCACAAGATTAGGAACATGCAAGCCTAAGCTCTTGCAAAGTTTTTGAATTGACAGCGAAACTATGTGTCTAAAACATAATTTATTTTCGCTTTATTTTTGCTTCTTTATCACTTTTATACATTCTGTCCCTATGTTGCAGTATCTAAATATAAAATTCTGTAATCCATTTTCTTGTGCAGAAGTTCCAGTAGAGATTGTAGCTGAGCTCACAGAACAGCACGTCGAGGAACACAAAGCCTCTTATTTCACGTGCGAAGTTAACAAACCGGACGTCACGGTCACCTGGAAGAAGAACGATAAAGATATCATCCAGAGCGACAAGCATCAACTCCAAGATGACGGCACTACACACACACTGATCATCATGGACACTGACAAATCAGACGTAGCGGAATATTCTGTCGTCGTCGGCGACAAGAAGAGCTCGGCAAAATTACATCTGGACGGTAAGTTGTAAACTGTAGTGATAAAAACAACTTACTGACTTGTAGTTGGTCCTGGTAAATAACTGGTATTTCTGTTCCGTATTTGTCGTCATTGTTTGAGATATTTATTTGAAAAGCTAGAGTTGTCTCCATAGAGATGGTAACCATGGTAAGATGGCTATTCGTCATAAATTAGATTGTGTATAACAAACTTTTGGCATCGATTCATTTTCTTTAAAACACGATTGTGCCGTGTTGTTCTCTGTAGTTTGTTTTTAATACATAATTTATTGTTTTATTTCTTTTTAACATTTCATTTATTAACTCATGAAGTGTATATTGTTTGTTTTCGGTGATCATATTATAATGTTATTCGTTTTTGTCAGCCGTCGCAGTTTAATGTTATTTATCTATCAAATGTTCTTGCTTGCATTCATGTTTGTTGTTGACATGCTCATTCTGTGTCATTTACCTATCACATGACATCATATGATGTATCACATGACACATGACATCACATGTAATATATTATCACATGCACACATTCTTTTGTGAACATATATACATCAAAATGTTTCATACAAAATCTTGAGACCTTTGTTTCAAAACCTTCTGACATCAGTTTTCAAATCTTTTTAATTTGTATCATTCAGCACATAGCTAAAGTTAGTTTAATGCACATCTTTAAATGATAATAGAGATGGAACTCATTAATAAACTGTTTGCCACCATTGTATAAAAAAAGTTAAAGCTCTTATCAAATTCAGCAGGTTTAAGAAATGTTTAGATTAATTTAATCAATTATATAAAAAAAGTAATTAAATTAAAGCATTTTCTTTGTTAAATATTCCTTCTTGTATACAATGCTCGCAGTCATTCAAGTCATGTTATTCAGAGTTATTTAATCGATCAGTTATTCAATCAATGCATTGTTATTCACTCAGTCACTCATGGTTATGTGTGTATTGTACTTGTGAGACACAGTCTAAAATGACAGTTTTTCGAAAGATTTTGTATTTTTAGAGTTGTTTATTATGGTTTCTGCTATTAACAAAGTTCAAAATTGGCTCCAGAGTTATAAAAATGACACTGACATTCATGTTTTAGTTTGCCAATCAAATGTTCATCATTAAAAGTGGTATCATCAGTTCTTCTTTGATATGAAATTAATGAAATGGCTTCAAATAAAAATGTCTGTCATTCATCATTCATGCCACTATTTTATACTGTGTCTGCACGTGTCTAACCTCTGTATTTGTGTATTTGGGTTTCCTATTTGTATATTCTAACCAGGATTATGTAATTTTAACAAAACTTGGTAGCATAAAAACTCACATTTCAAATCTCATCATATTTTCAATTAAAAACAAACATTTAACAAAAGAAAATTAAAATTGAAAAAAAGGGATTAAGAAAATGTAAAAGTTTGAGATGGAGTTTTTATGCTTGCAAGTTTGAAGAACTTGCATAAGGGCATGTTTATGTGTTATTGTTGACAGAATATAATTGTATCTTAACTGCCATGGTGTGGGACACATTTGTGTATTATGTCACTTTGTTTCAAATGAGTTTTTCATACCAAAACTCGAAAATTTAACTGGGTGCTTGGAAGCACTTAATATTGGAATAACGTGTTCGTCTGTAATGCATCTGCATGCACTGGCGAGTGTCTAACATTTATATTACTTTTATGAAGATTGCATATTGGTTTTATACACAAGATTTGGTTATTTGCATTCATGTCTGTACATTTAGCATTTAGAGTAGTTTTGCTAATATACTTTTTTTTTGCTTTGCCTTAAAGTGGCACACTGCAATTTTCAGGTCTGTTTTTACACATTTTTATGCATCAAAACAAATGTAATGTCTGCTTTCGTTTTTCCTAAACCTCACTGTTCAATTTTGCAATATTTTGAAATTATTTTATTGCTTTTCTAAAACAGTTTCGGAATAATTTTGGGTGAAATTAAAGCAGGTTTGCCGTTAAGAAAGTTTTTTTAATAATAATAATAATAATAAAAACTAAAAAGAAAACTATTTTGTTCATTTTTTTTGTTGAAAATGTTCAATAAATGCTCAATGTACAAACTCAATGACGGATTGATAGATTTGTGAATAAAGTTATGAATGTACCATCTGAAAATACTTGATAGATCAAATTATATAAAACATTAAACAACTTAACTTAAAAATAACGTGAAGATTCCAAGAGATAAATGGCAAGAAATCACAATAAATTAGGGATACATATTTATACATACATCTATCAATTGTTTGACAACTGTTGCATGATTGTGCATTGTTTGATTTGAAATATACATGTAGTATAATTGCATGAGTCATATACTAAATTGGAAAATTGCAGAAATAAATTGAGGAAAAAAAAAATCAAATCAAACAATGACACTCGCTTAAATGGTTTGCTGCCCACTTTTCACCTTGTATTTTCCGTTTGCTTGCTTTACAGGAAGTACTATGAACAGTGTACCAGTCCAGATAATTTCTCCGCTACGACAGACTGAAATTCACCAAAACCAGTCTGTAACATTTTCGTGTCACCTGTCACGTGCCGATGTGCCAGTCACATGGTATAAGGACGGTGTAGAAATCACGCAAAATGAGAAAAGCACGATCACGGTTTTGGGCAACCTGCACAAACTCAAAATCCGCGATCTAGATCTATATGATGAGGCAGTATATACAATAAAAATTGATGAGTCTGAAAAGTCATCCTCCGCGATGCTATTTTTAGAAGGTCTGTAAAGACTATTTGTTACCCATAATGCATTTCTCACGAGTGTTGTGAAAGTTTGAAGGTGGGGGAGGTGGGAAAATCAGTTTTAATAATCCCTGCACCATTTCATTTTCACGCATGCCTCGTATTTATGGAAAACTTCATATAGGGTCATGGCCACTAACATTTATTCATTTGTAAATATAGTTAGATAGGATTTTATAAATTAACCATTCAAAGCATGAAATGCATGTATATTTTTTACAAACAAATTCTGTAAATAGACCATAGTATAACATTTTTTTATTTATACATAGCTAGTAAGCTTTTTAAATCAGTTGAATGTTCCTACCATTTTTTTCTTTGACCAAAATCACACGATAAAAATTGCTTGAAGCAAAGCCAAGCTTTAAACATATATTTAATGTATATAATATATAGCCATACTAACAGCTTTGCCAAAATTATAGTCACCCTAGTCATGTATAAAGCTTATTTAATATTAAAGCTTATTTCATGCTTATATTTATTAATCAGACAAAATCAATGATGGTTTCATATTATCACATTCATATTACGATTAATGTATCATATGCACTCTGGACGTAAAGTCTGCAAACTTCAATGCCTACTGGGGCAAAAAGAAATTGGGGCGAAAAAACAAAATAACTCATAATCACGTGGACAAAACAATTCATCACTTTATTCACATCCATATGACATCATGCATATCATCAGCCAATTAAATTTAAAAGAACTTGTCATGTGACAAGTACACAGCCAATCAACATCAATGAGCATGTCATGTGACCAAAGAAATCAGAGTGAGGCTCCCAGAATGCACCTGTGATGATGTCAGATGATGTCATCATTGCTACCCATAATCCTCTGCTTCCAGAACTTCCTATTAACCTTTCTTTGAAACTAAAACGTCACCACAAGAACCGCCTGAGTGGTGTAGAGCACATGGCCACGTTTATCTGTACGACGACCAAGTCGTACATCGAGGTCACATGGTACAAAGATAATGCGGAGATACTTCCCAACTTTAAGTACGAATTGCACCACATTGGACAGGAACACACGCTCACAGTTCATGACCTTTGCATGTCTGATTACGGCTTCTATGTTGTTGAAATCGGAACACCGAGAAGTGTACCCGGTGCTGCTTTGATAGGTTTGTACTATGTGTTACGTTTATTTTGTTTTGGAAACTATTTATTGAGTTACCGTATTTCCCCTAATAGTAGTGTCCAGACACAATGAAAAATGCCAAAGGAGCACTCTTATATAATATATATATAAAAACCCAAAAAAATATTTCTTTTCATTTATTTTTTTTATTGAATTTTGATTAATTTTTTTGAGAGGATTTTCAGATAAAAAGGAAGCTTTGTATTGAATTTTGAGTGTATTTTTTTATTTATTTTTTATATATATTAATATTATTATTTTTGAAAAGGTAGGAAAAGGCGGGAGGAGTGGGGCACTAATATTAGGGGAGGCTCTCTCATTAGGGAAAATACGGTAATCTGTTAAATACATGCATCATTATTTTTACTGAATTAAAGACAACTATCGCATGATATTGTTTCATGAATGTCGGACGCATGCGATTGTTTCATCTTTCTGCAGTTTTACTTCCAGTGATTAGATGATGTGCATGCTATTCTCCTATTATAGATGTAAGGTATAGTAGTTGTTTCATGTCTCGTCCTCCTCGTTTGATAAAAAGCATATGTTTGCTTATTGGAGAATTAGGTGTATAATGATCTGTTTTGAATTTATCACTTTAAAAGCATGCTGTTTGATGTAAAAAAGAAATAATAGTCATAACAATTATTTTAATTGTTACATTCTATGTTACTAATTTTTGATTATTTTTCAGATCATTTATATTAAAAATAATAGTCAGTTTCTCCCAAATCATCCTCTATACTTCCCCCTTACAGAGCCCCCATCCCAATTCATCATCCCACTGCACGAAGCCACGTGCGCGGAAGGACAAGATGTAATTTTCACGTGCGAAGTCTCGGATGACAAGACCCCAGCCAAATGGTTCAAGGATAATGTGAAGCTAGAGCCATCAGACAAGTATGTCATGAAGAAGGATGGCAGGAAACACTCGCTCACCATCAAGAACGCGACTCTAGATGATCGCGCGGAATACAAAATCAAGATGATGGATGACCGGGAAAGCTCAGCTCCTTTGTTTGTCGAAGGTTGGGAAACTTTTACAATAAGATATGGTTATAAGAGCTGTGAGATACTAAAATGTTTTAAAAAGTTTTTTTATTATATAGTTTGAGAATGGGAAAGCAAGACACCGTTGTTGTTGTTTTTATGTTAGTTTCTTTAATTTACCGTCTTATAAAGTCAATTTAAAATAAATATTACAATTTGTCATGCTTACGTCTCGGATAATTCAAACAAGATTTCATTACTTACGTCTGGGATAATTCAAACAAGATTTCATTAGGAATGTCTTCCGATATTATTTTAACAGCTTATATTACATAAAAGTATATTTCCATTTCGTGATGTGTGTCGTGTTATTTCTAGTCCTTAAATACAGGATTCCCGTATCATGATTATAATCTCTGTTATGATGACTCTTACATTCCGTTACAGAGCTACCCCTGGAGTTCACCATGCCTTTACAAGAACAGGTTGAATGTATGGAGGGTGATGCCATCACTCTCGTCTGTGAGGTCAACAAGCCGAACAAAACCGCCATGTGGCTGCGCGATGGCGAACAAGTCCTGCCTGCCGATGGTTACGAGATAGTCGTCGATGGCAACATACACAAGTTGATCATCCGTCAAGCTTCGCTGGATCACGAGGCCGAGTACACGTGCATGATTGGAAATATCGAGACCACAACCATGCTATATGTTGAAGGTGATACTTACCTCTATAAAACCCGAGACTGCCACGTTTCTCTCTTGTTTGTGTTCATTGGTTTTCCATTATTTAGAATGACTTTGTTATTAGGCAAAATATCAAAACTAACCATCATAAGTTAAAGCTATTACCAAAGTCTTGTGATGCTTGAATAATTGTTGGGTAGAAAAACTTGTGACGCCAAGGTTGAACAGAAAGTGTAGCAATCTCTGTAGGCATAGATAAAAAAAAAGTGTTTTTTAAACAAAAAGTAAATGTATTTATTAAATACATTTGAAAATATAGAGTGAGATAGTACAATCTTCTGTTAAAATATTAAATATGTAACCATTCTTAATTACTCACCTGTTTTCTGTAGAACCCGCTACACAATTCACGCACCGTCTGAGTGACATGAGTGGACAGGAGGGCGAGGACATATCCCTGTACGTGGATCTCAGCAAACCAGACGTGCCAGTGGAATGGTTTAAAGACAAGTTGCCGCTAAAACCGAGCGACAGAATCAAGATCCTGTGTGAGCGTTACAGACAGGTGCTACACATTCTTGATGCCATACCCGAGGATGAGGGCGAATACACTGTCCTACTACCAGACAAGACACAGTCGTCTGCTACTCTCACTATAAAAGGTAAGAAAGACTGTCTGCTGCTACTCTTACTATTAAAGGTAAGAAATACTCTTGTCTGCTGCTACTCTCACTATTAAAGGTAAGAAATACTCTGTCTGCTGCTACTCTCGCTATTACAGGTAAGAAATACTCTGTCTGCCGCTATTCTCACTTTTAAAGGTAAGAAAGACTCTTTCTGCTGCTACTCTCACTATTAAAGGTACGAAATACTCTTGTCTGCTGCTATTCTCACTATTAAAGGTAAGAAAGACTGTCTGATGCTACTCTCACTATTAAAGGCAATAAAAATCTCATTCCTCTGCTACTCATACTATTAAAGATAAGAAAGACTGTCCTTTGCTACTCTCACTATTAAAGGTAAGGAAAAACTAAGGTTGTATAGTTTTCAATTGGAGTGTAACAACATATTTAATTTCATTTTCTTCTGTACAAATTTGTAACGTCTGTCAAAACTATTTTTACGCTCCAATGATTGGTAATTAAAATTACTAAAAAATTAAGTTACTTAATCACTTATTGTAATTGGTACAAATTTCAGAAAAACCAGCAGAATTCCGAAAACCACTTACAGATACCAAGGTCAAGGAGAAGGAAACGGTCACTCTAGAATGTGAACTGACCAGGCCTAATGTACCAGTCAAATGGCTGAAGGATGGTCAAGAGATCACTCCAAATGACCACATCAACTTCTCTATTGACCAGTACACACACCAGCTCGTAATAGCTGACGTGACCCTGGAAGATGTGGCCAAATATTCGTGTGTTTGCGGCGATGTCAGCACAGAATGCACCGTCAGCGTTGAAGGTAAAAAAAAAGGGTTTTATATTCACTTGTCTTGCAGTGGAAGGGGTATAGAGGGTCACTATATATACGTCTATATATACGTCTCGTCAATTTAACTGCGTCTAAACAAGGAGAGCCCTTCATTGTAGTTACACACTAACTTCGCACTTTTATCAAAACAAAATTTCTGCAACCTTTCATATATATGTACAATTGTCTTCAAAGATTTTCTGAAACTATTTAGAGATAGTCTAATGCTTCCCATATTAAGTTTGTACGTCCGAAGGGCGCATTAACATTAACGGGGCTCTGTGTTCTGGAGCTTTTCACAGGGCAGGTAAATGAACCATAAAATCTAAATCACACAAAATTTTCTCTGTGTCCGCTAATCCCGAGGTTCCACATAATACTTGATTATGAGATGTACATGTATATCGTAACTGGTGGATGTGGACGGAGAGTAATGCAGAGTTTTTATAAGCAAAATGTGATCAAGTATTGTCAAGCATTTATTAAGTAAGAGGAAGTGACGCAATGATCCAGACGCTATAATCTAAGCTTGAACTTCATTCCATTGCAAATCCCACTGGGATCTCGACTTGTGAGAATGTAACGATTCTTATGAATGGCGGGAGGTATACATTACTGGTTCTTTCCAGGAAAAAGTGGGTGAGATACATCCACCACTAAAAAAATCGACTGTCATATATAGCCTAAAATGTGCTAAAAATGGCGTAACACACCATTCAACCAATCAAATTATTCATTTACTTCCAGAACTGCCAGTAGAGTTCACAAAGCCTCTGGAAGATACCAAAGGCTACGAGAAAGATGAAGTCACGCTCACGTGTGAACTTAACAAACCCAACAAGCCGGTAAAATGGATGAAGGACGGTAAACCTCTGAGGCAGACAAAGAATGTCAAGTTTGTTATGGACAGCTACACACATCAGCTTGTGTTTACCGACATCACAATGAAGGAAGCTGGGAAATACACCTGCGTCTGTGGTGACGTGTCCACATCTGCTGTATTCACTGTTGGAGGTTTGTATATTGTAAAAAAATAAATATATATTATGCATATATTAGAGGTGGTTTTCATTAAAAGTGACCCAATGCAGTCAGTTCTTAGAAAAAAAAGTTGTGAATACATGTGCACATTTTTTTAGCGTATAACTAACTGTTGAGTACAGTGTATCCTTAATTGACAGTTTGATTATTCTCGTGATTTTGAGGCCTAGATTTTCTCCCAGCAACACATCCCTGATCTCTGTCTTACAGAAGAGCAGGTCAAGTTCACCAAGCCTCTCACTGACTTGGAAGTTAATGAGAAGAAGGAGATAACTCTGACATGTGAAATCAACAAATCGCTGAAGAAGCCCCGCTGGTTCCTTGACGATGATGAGATCAAGGCTGGGGACCGGATCAAGGTCACATCTAGAGGTCAAGTACACACATTGACAATACAGAACGCAAAACTCCATGATGAAGGAAAATACACAGTGGCATTCCAGGAAGCGAAATCAACAGCTGCAGTAACTGTGAAAGGTAAATATGTAGATTTTTACAATATAAAAATATATAGCTATTAATAGTTTAGTTTATTGTTTATTCTTCTATGCATCTACATCTTTTTAAACAATTTGCATATATTTGTTTCAGTGTTTGTCAGTCTGATATTTATAATTTTGACTTATTTATGCACACAGAACTGCCGGTTGAATTCGTACTACCGCTACATGACTTGGAAGTTGCGGAAAAATCCACTGCCACTCTTGAGTGTGAAGTAAACAAGCCTGACGCCACGGCAACCTGGACTAAGAACAGCGAGCCAGTCACAGTGGCCGATGGTTATGACATCAGACGAGACAAAACGCGCCATACTCTCCACATGGACAAAGTCAGCCTTGACGATACTGCTGACTACACCATCACCTTTGGCGATAAATCCAGTACTGCCAAGTTGACCGTCAAAGGTGGGTAGAACTTTCTCGTAAAACTTCAATGAAACCTTTATATATCAGCATGTGCTTTGTTTCATGAATGGCCGAGTGGTTGACGGTGCATTTTAAACCTTCTTGCCTCCCACCGCTGCAGGTTCGAATTCCACTGGGAGCTCGACTTGTGAGGAAGTGTCGATTCTTACGGATGGCGGGAGGTGTACAGTACTGGTTCTACCCAGGAAAAGTGGGTGGTCTGCCTCCACCACAACAAAATTGACCATCACATATAACCTTACATTTGTTGAAAAGACGTAAAACACCATACAAACATCTTTCATGAATCACATGATAGATAGCACTGTGGTCAAAGAGAAGCATGCTCTAAATAACTTAAATAACGTGTTGAGGTGTCGTTCATGTATGTGTGTATAATTTTAAAGTTTAAGTCCCTCCACTATTGTGCTGAAGAAGAATCCCTCAATTGCACATTCAATCTTACAGAAAAAGATGTTGAGTTCACAGTGCCACTTAGCAACATTCAGACTGCAGAAGGCCAGGATGTTACACTTGAATGCACAGTCTCCAAACCGGACATGACAGCTGAGTGGACCAAGGACGGTTCACCGGTCGAAGCTTCGCCAAGAATCAAACCTAAGTCTGTCGACACAACACACTCCCTAAATATCCAGGATGTGTCCATCGAAGATTCAGCGGAATATGAATGCAAGGTGGGAGATGCCTCTACAAAGTTGACACTAACAGTCGAAGGTAAGTGGACATGATTAGCATTTACAGACAAGATCCAAAATTTAAATTGACCTTTTAACATAAAGAAAAAGTAATTCCAATAAGTTAAAAACAGAATCTAATTGCAAGATCTTTTTTGGTAGATTTTTTGTAAGATTTTTATACGGCAAGAGACTGTATTACTGATGGTGGATACCATAAGCACCATAAGCTGTGATATTATTAAAAGTCTTTAGTAGAATTTTTTCATTTAATTGTTTTTAATTTAATCTTACTTTATTCCTTTCTATACACTTTCAGAGTCACCAGTTGAATTCATACGCAAACTCTCGGACATCGATGTCGGACAGATCCCAGGCACAGCCACATTGGAATGTGAGTTGAACCAGGACAACGTTCCAGTGAAGTGGTACCGTGACAACAAGGCCCTGGAACCCAGTGCCAAATACAAGATGCTGGACGAGGGCCCGGTGCACAAGCTGACAATCAGTGATATTGACGGGGAGGACGAAGGACCGTACTCAGTCGTCGCCAAGGGACAGAAGTCGGAGGCTTCCATCTTTGTGGAAGGTATGGTCTACATTCTCCAAGTTGCTGTAACAGCAACACAATATTGGCTGTCATTTAGTGCATTTATTACTCTACTATTTTTATGCCTCGCAGCAAAGTGGAACAGTCATATAGTGTTGCACTTGTCCATCCATCTGTCCGTATACTAAAAAGTTTTATATTTAAGTTTTTCGTTAAGTCTTTATGTGACTAGCACCGCTAATGCGGAGCATCCATTTCCCATGGACACGTTTTCTAAGTATCCAACTAACAAGGTGCTGTAGGTGATGGCATATTTGCCTGTGTTATGCTTGTTGTGCCAGGATTCAAACATTTTGTTATTTTATGTCTTCTATGGAATTTAAAGAGTATGAAAAATGTTTTTATTTCCTTAAATATTTTTTGATTGGCTAATTATGTTCAAGTCTGTATTTCACTGTGTTTTCTGATTCTTCCACAGTACCGCCCGAGTTGTTCGCTGACAAAATGTTCGAGGAGATCGTTACCCTGAAGCGTGGCCAATCCACGGCATTCGAGATTCCGTTCAAGGGAAGCCCGCAACCTGCGGTCACCTGGATGTACAGCGGAGGAGAGTTGCCCGACAAAAAGAGGATGGAAGTGGAGACAATACGCAACATGACCACGTGCAGACTCGGCAAGGTCATCCGCACGGATGCCGGCGAGTACACGCTCACACTGGAGAACACCGTCGGCAAGGCGACGCTCACTATCAAACTGAATGTGCTAGGTAGGTGCCTCATGTTTGTGTACGAATAACAATTATATGTAACATATATGATGTTGCGAATTCTTTTTAAAGTTATGATTGATAAAGTTACGAAGTACGAACTTAAGAATTATGATCGTACCAGTTATGAAGTTACGTATTTAATATGAAGTTACGAATTAAGAATTACATCTTATGAAGAGTTACGAAAAATGGATTTACAGAAGTTATAAATAATGAACTGGAGTTTACAAATTATCAGATCCATCTTAGGGAAGAATTTACAAGGTAACTGAAGATGATTGAATGGCTTGGTTCAAAAAGAGATAGGAGGCAAGTTGTTTTTCAGGACCGAGCAGATAAAATTACAAATTTCATGATTAATTGTTATAACTTTACTGCATATCATTTATGAGATTCAACATAAAGAGGTATTTTTTGTTATTTCTGTAGACAAACCAACAGCGCCACAAGAACTCTCAGTCACAGACATTGCAGCTGACTCTTGCACGCTCCACTGGCAGCCGCCCAAGGACAATGGAGGCAGCGATATCAAACAGTACATCGTGGAGAAACGTGAACCCAACAGAAGAGCCTGGAGCAACGTCGGCACTACTGCCGAATTGGAACTTCCAATTACAAAACTTGTGGAAAAGTCGCAGTATCTGTTCCGAGTCTCCGCTGAGAATGAAGTCGGTGTCGGAGAAGCTGTCGAGATCAAGGAACCAATCACAGCAAAGAATACCTTTGGTAAGTTCTGAATCATTGACATTCTTGGCGGAATAACATGCTTAATTGAAAAAAAAATTATGATTTGTCACAAAAGTAAATTTATTCTGCATTTGAAGTGTATTTTTAAAACATTCTAAGAAAAAGTCATGAAATTTTTGCTTTTATTTTTCACAGTTGTGCCCGATGCTCCGGAGGCACCAACAATCAGCGAGATTTTCAAGGAATCCGCCCTTGTTTCCTGGCAACCACCAAAGAATGACGGCGGTTCAGCCATCACTGGCTTCCATCTGGAAAGAAAGTTGGAAGACCGCAGTCAGTGGATCAAGATCACCAAGAAGCTTGTTCCAGAAACAAGCCTCGAAGTGACTGACCTCTCCGAAGGGTCATCTTACCAGTACCGTGTCATCGCCACGAACAAGGCTGGACCCAGCAAACCTAGTCCACCATCGGAACCATTCAAGGCCAAGGATCCATGGGGTAAAATTATATGATTATTTTGTTCATATGGTTAAAAAAAGTACTTAAAAATTTAAATTAATAGTTACAATAAAATGGTTAAAGATGGCCTTACATTTGAATAGAGATAAATTAATAAAAAAATGAACTAATGGTACTGTTTTGTAACGATAAAGGAAAATAAAATTAGAAAAGCTCCATTGTACCTTATTGGTCAGGGCAACTGGATTGTACACTTCTATTTACCTTGGTTCTTCATATAATGATAGTTCCTTTGAAAAATCAATGTTATCAAACATTTTTTACCTTAGCTTCCTGTCAGTTGAATGATATTGTGTTTTTTTAACCTCTTTCATATTACTTTACAGACAAACCCAGCAAGGCTGGAACCCCAGAGATTGAGGGCACTGACAAATCTTCTGTCGCTCTCAAGTGGACTCCTCCCACCATGGATGGTGGCGCCCCCGTCAACTACATCATCGAGTACCGTCGCAAAGGTTCATTCACCTGGATACGTGCCAACAGTGTTCCTGTGCAGGAAACCAACTTCAGCGTCACGGGTCTGACGGAGGGAGATGAATATGAGTTCAGGATTACCTCCGAGAACAAGGCGGGTCTCGGACCTGTTTCTGAAATCTCACAAGCCGTCAAGGTCGAGGCTCCACTTGGTGAGTGAACTACTTCTGTTACTTTGGTTACCATGTTAATATGCAGATGTGTACGTGGCTTCTTTCTGCCCTTAGTAAACACAGATACTGTTGTTTAATAACTATAGTACTAATTTAAAAGTATTTAAACTTTAAATATTTAATCAAATTTGATAAATAACTTTTGACTAGTTTTTACCACTTCTGTAAACTTCTTGCTTGATGTACTTCTTGCCACAACGCATAACAGTTACAGTTTTATTGAGGCCGTCGATTTGTCGTACTTCAAGTTCTGCAGGAAAAGAGAGAAAATATCTATAAATAAATATTATCTTTGCAGGTGGGGTACCGCCCAAGATTTTGGAACCACTCAATGATGTCACAGTTGTGTCACCAAATGACGCCATCTTGGAATGTGACATTGACCTTGGAGAACCAGAATCTGAAATCAGATGGTAAGCATTTTAACATGTCATTTACTGTTATTATCTCTGATTAACATAAATGTGTTCAGTTGGACAGGAATCTGGTTGTTTCAATTGGTACGGACTAGAATTGTAATAATATTAGGTAAAGCCCGACTTACGGCCGATTGTGTTTGTGTGCTGTTGTAACACAAGATTTCTGTATTAAGGTTCCGAGGCACGAAAGAGGTGAAGAAGAGCCCTAAATATGAGATGAGTTACGAAGATGAAGTTGCCGCTCTTGTTATCCACAAGACCGAGCCCGATGATACTGGCGTGTACAAGGTGCAGGCCTCTAACCCACTTGGCCAGGTCAAATCTGAGGGCAGCTTGGCTATACACAGTAAGTGACCTTCACCCTTTGATGAATGACATTAACCCTTGACATTGATAAATACCCTTGCCATCTGCCATTGATGAATGACCTTGCCCTTTCACATGCACATGGGGCATTGCTACTGATTGAAATATGTGTACCTTAACTTTTCTAAGCTGACCTTAAATTGTGACATCTGTTCAGCAGTATAATTATAAAATAGAACAAACGTTTTTAATTTTATATTTAATTTTTCACCATTTCTGCATAAATTATTATATTTGTAATTGAAATGAATGTTTTTAAACATGATTATTGCAAACGTATAAATATATTTTCAGCTCATCCCAAACTCGACTATGACAACCGACTCAAAGGCGTACAAAACATCAAAGCTGGCACGACACTGGTACTGCCAGTCAACATCCACGGCATCCCCTCGCCGACCATTTCCTGGATGCTGGACGAGGAACCGATCGAGAAATCTCCGAGAATCACCATCGATACAAACGCCGAAGTGACGACGTTGACCATCAAAAACACGACTCATGATGATACAGGGATGTACACGGTGGAAGCCGAGAATACTGTCGGCAAGGCAATGGCTGACTTTGAGGTGAACGTTAGAGGTGAGTTTCGGATACATTTCCTGTTTATATATTCATTGATACATTTCTGAAAACATTTTTTTTTTTAATATATTCTTTTAAAAGATTGTGAACTGTTATATAATACAAAATTCATCATATCTTTCCTTTAGAGCTCTTTAAGGAGTATCTATTGGGTATCTTTGACTTCACTTATTTAATTCTGACATTGAGACTTTACTTTTAAAAACTTAAGGATTAGATCGTCCTCCAGCTTTTATTATAAACTTTTCATATAAAATTTCATCTTGAACCTTGTCAAATATTCACTAAAATATTTCCAAATATTGTTTCTGCAGACAAGCCATACAAGCCCACCAATCTGACAGTTACCGAGGTCATGAAAGACTCAGTCATATTGGCATGGCAACCACCTACCAACACCGGCGGTTCCGACGTAACCGCTTACATCATTGAGAAGCGTGATGCCAAGCGCAATACCTGGTCACCAGTAGAGAAGGTGACCGGATTAACAAACACGTTTGCCGTCCAGAAACTTTTGGAAGGCAACGAGTATTATTTCCGAGTATCAGCGGAGAATGAAATAGGCCAGGGAGAGGCTGTGGAGTTAGAAGCACCAATACTTGCCAAGTGTCCATATGGTAAGTTTTCAAATGATTTTGCATTTTTACCAGATTTACCAGATTTAAAAAATCTGAGTATTGGATTGTTGGGCGACATCATTTCTTGTTAAAAAGTTGTCCGAGTTTCTCCAAAACATCATAAGTTGAAAACTATTTAACGGATTTGTTTGATATTTGCGCTGTTGTTACATGTCATCAATACCTACCAACAATACCAATGTTTCTTTGACCTTGAAATTCAGTCACAATCACTGAAGAAAACAGAAAATCTGGTTTACATTGAATCCGCACATTCTTTCAATGATAAATAAAGTTAATTAACATCAGATAAGTTCAGCTTTATAAACTTGAAACTTAAATTCGGTATTGTTTCGTTTTCTTAATATTGTTTTTTTTTTTCAGATGTACCCGACTCTCCAAAACATCTCCAAGCAACAGAGGTCGGTAAAGACCACATGACCTTGACCTGGGAAGTACCACAGAAGGACGGAGGCTCGCCAATCACTGGCTACGTCTTGGAACGGTGCCAGCTGCCCGGTTCTCGCTGGACAAAGGTCAGCAAACAACTGATTCCAGACACAACGCACTCGCTCACAGATTTGGTCGAGGGCACAGATTACCAGTTCCGAGTTTCTGCTGAAAACGCTGCGGGCGTGGGTAAACCTTCAGAGCCGACAAGTCCCATCAAGGCCAAGGATTTGTTTGGTATGTACAAATTTGAATGGCTTGTATTTTTTTTATTTGAATTAGTTATAAAAGTCAAACAGGAGTCAACCAAAAGAACGCACCGACAACAAACAATAATTACATGGAAAAATAGAAGCAAAGTATATGACACCACAAAAATTGTTGGCAATAGGGGTACCGCCATGGAATGGTTGGTGGCAGGAAGGCCGCTGGTGGTTTAAACCAGGTTCTAGGGTGCACCAAACCTCTTTTTTAAGCTATTGTTACCCTAAAGTTGACTGTTTAAACAGAGTTTACAAGTACCCGCATTGATTCAACTGATTTAGGGTAATCATCAATACAAATAGAATTTCGTTATCAGTCAAAGATTACAACTATGTTAATTATAGATAAATATATTCATTATTGCATTACATATGCTGCAAATCATTTTCATGTGCAATAGAAGAAGATTTTATCAGCTACAGACATTTTCTTGTGCAAAATATTTACTTTGTTATATTTTTCACCTATAGACATTTTCACATGCATATTTATTTCATTTTTTTCACCTACAGACAAACCAAGTGTACCAGGCATTCCCAACATCACAGAAGTCACAAACAACAGTGCCACGCTGGAATGGACCCTGCCCCAGAAAGATGGCGGCACTCCCATAATCAACTATTCAATTGAATACAAGCCAGTCACTGGCAACAAATGGCTGCCAGCCAATGAAAACATCAAGGTTCCCGAGACCTCATTCGTGGTGAAAGACCTAAATGAAGGAGAGGTTTATGAGTTCCGTGTTGCCGCAGAAAACAAGGCTGGACGTAGCAAGCCGTCTGCAGTGTCAGAAAAGGTCACAATCAAGGCTCCAATTGGTGAGTTTACTGTTCATGTAGATATGTAATAAAGTTATGTTATTTGGTATAGGAAAGAATGGTGCTTCTGACGTTCTAATTTCTCTATAGTGCATGAAGATGCATCCACCTTGTCTATTTATAGTTAGTTTCATTTTGTCAATTTATGGTAACATGTATATTTATAGTAACAAATATTGCTTTTTCGTTGTGGATTTCTTCTGTTTTTAAGAAAACTAGCCTTGTCTTGGACAGTTTTTCCCTTATTTAATTGTTCTCTGTATATAACATATAAACTAGCGAAATATGGGATATATTTCTCAAAGCTTTTTGAAAACTATTTATAGATATTTTGCTTGCTATTTATAGAAACTCCAGTTGGTGAAGCACCATCTGTACTTGAAGGTCTTCCCGATGTTTCCGTTCTGCTCGGTGAAACTGCCTACGTGGAATGTAAGATCAAGGGCGAGCCGCAGCCAACCATCGCTTGGTTCAAAGATCAGCGCGAGATCTCGGAGAACAAGAAATACTCCTTTGACTACACGGATCTTGTCGCGTCAATCAAAATTAAGGATGTGACGGAAAAGGACACTGCCAGTTACACTTGCGAGGCATCAAATGATCTCGGATCTGTAAAAACAGCCGGACAACTTGAAGTACAAGGTACGTGTATTTAGTTATTTTCACATTTTATTTACAGCACTGATGCTAGATTTGAGTCTGCAACTTTATTTTATCGGTTAGGTTTGACAGTGCTCTAGACCAAGTATCTTTATTATATCTGGAATTGAAGAGCATTTGTACTCCCTCAAATTATATACCTATCCACCGAAATAAACAAACTTAATAAACTATTTCAGACAAACCAAAACTTGAATATGACAACAAATTCCGCGATGTGGTGACCCTTAATGCTGGATCAACCCTGAAAATACCCGTCAAGTTCTCAGGCCTACCCAAGCCTTCAATAACATGGATCAAGGATGACAAACCAGTCAGGTCACATGGACGATTGACTCTAGATGTCGCCGACGCGGCCACAACCTTGACCCTAAAGAAGATCACCAGAGAGGATGATGGTTTATACTCGGTTCTGGCTGAGAATGAAGCTGGAGAAGCAGAAGCAAAGTTTGACATTGAAGTTATCGGTAAATATCTCGCATGTTTTGTGTCTACCCACTTGATGGGAAGCGTGAGATAGGTGCCACAATGGCATGCTTCAGTGCATTCGAATAATTAAGTGTTTTTTTCATTAAGCTCAGTTTTTAAATAATTATTAACGTCGAATTTTGTACATAGGTAACCATTGACAACCGTAATAAATTCCTACGAAAAGTATGTCAGAATTACCTACCTTGACAACTTGGGTGTGTGGGGGTGGGAGGGGAGGTGGTTGTGTAGCTTCGTTTTCTTGTTCAGATTAGTGTTCTCTTATATTTTCAAATTAAATCTCAAATGTGCATAGCCAAAATATTTGTTTCATTTGCTATCTTTAAAAATTGTCTGATGTTTTATCTTGTTTGTTATTTATTTATTAAATGTTGAAATTGAATTGACCTTAAAAGCTACATTGTCATATCTTATTTTAGATGTTCCAGAAAAACCAGTCGATCTGCAGGTAGATTCAGTCACATGTGACAGTGTTACATTGTCATGGCAACCACCGAAAGATGATGGCAACACTGACATCCTGTCCTACATCATTGAGCGCCGAGAGCAAGGTCGCTCCATGTGGATGAAGGTTGCTACCGTTGATGCAGAAGAAAACTCGTTCCTCGTAAAAGATTTGGTCGAGGGGAAGGAATATTACTTCCGCGTCTCAGCCAAAAATGAGGTCGGAATCTCTGAACCTCTCGAAATGGACTCTTCTGTTATACCCAAAAGTGGCTTCGGTAGGTCGGAGAGAGTTACCACCCTGTATACAAAATGGCACCGTGCAAGTTACTTCCCTTTGAAATACTGCAGAGTGACCTTCCCTGCATTTTGCTAAACATTTCTAATCATGAATTACTGACACTTAATATTGAGTTGGATGTTTGTTATTTAAGTGCATGTAAAATTTAATACAGAAATAATCGAGATTTTAATTATTTGATGCAAAACAGGGACAAAAGAAATCATCTCATTGATGAGAGAGAACGTAGATACCAGACAATTTCTGCTCTGTTTGTCTGTTGGTAAAAGGATTATTTCTGTATTGAATTAAAGTTGATACGATTAACAACGAGTATGACAATTTGCAATAACTAACACTATATCTCACACTGTATCAAACTTAACAAATATATTCCGGCAAACTGAAAATCTCACACTGTATCAAAACTTAACGTATATATCCGGCGAACTGAACATGTTGTATGCTTCACTTATACACACTCTCGTTTATTTCTTTTTTGTTTAGGTCACCATTATATCAAATGGCAGACTGGGAGTCAGTATTTCAACATTGCTGCATTTCAGTATCTTTACCGGACTTTAGCTACCTTTTTTTCGCAGTATTTTTGTTAAATTCAATCCCTTAATATTAAAGGGACATACGTCAGTCTTGAAGCAGATATTGGGCATTAAATCAGCGCCTTATTTAAGTGGCTTTTTGACTAAATCTGCTGGCAATAATTTAAAAGGTTATAAAATAAGAGTATTCAATGTTTCTTCGTCGTCTACCTTAACTTAAAGTACTAGTGCAATATCATCAACAATTATAAAAAAAAAAAGTTGAGGGTATATTTGATTTGAGTTTGATACTAACATAAGTGAAGTTTTGAATTACCCTAGTTGTTCCTGATTGTGTGTTTAATATTCGAATTGCATTTTAAACTTTGTTATGTCATAGCATGCTTTATTATAACCGTTTGTTTCAAGTATGAACGACAATAAAAATGTAGCAACGTAAAGTTTTATGAGGAGAAATTGAATTATACTTTCAGTGTTAGCATATATAAATGGTCTTTTAGAAGGTCGTGGGGCGGGGGTGCTTGAATAACGATGGATAATAAACCAGAAATGGATAAATACGTGTTTTTTTCAATACAAAGCTAATATCTTAAATTGGCTCATATTTTCACAGCAATAAACCTATATAATGAGTGTTTGCTTGTGCTTTTATTCAAGGGTAGAGCTGCCTAGGTAAAAGTGATAAATTAATATAATGTAAGTTTCATGTAATAAATATCCAAACACCTTTGAGTTCAGACTACTACCCAATTCATCTGGTGTCAGTCGGATTACGCATAAGGGGACATCACTCTTAAAGATAAACAAATTGTACTTGAAATGACCTCGGTAAATGATGCCTGCTATGCATGTTTGTTCTGTTATTGAAATGTTTCAGTTTTTGTTTTTGTTAGAAACAGTGGAAGAAAACAGAATAGTTGAGTTTATGTTTTATGATTTAGTTTTGTGTTCTACAATTTTAGCATGACTTGTAAAGTTGAGCATGATTATTAGAGGAGTTTAAAACTTCTGTATGTTACTTAATGTAATTTGATAACATTGTATAGCTTACATAACGTCTTTTAGAAACTTCAAAAGTAAAGTTGACTCTTTTGTAAATGGATAATATAGAAAAAATAGGGTCTTCAGGAAAAAGACCATAAATGGAGTTGTATATTACTAAAGTGTTTATTTGTCAGTGTTCAAATATTAAAGACAAAATTATTAATGAAAATGTCCTGTAAGTTTTCTCCTAACATCACACTGAATATTTTTTCTATTCTTTGGCACAGTTGATAATCAAGAAATGATATCTACTATTGATATATATATTTGTACATAATTAATTTGGTGCTTTGTTTTATTATGGCCTTATATGGGCAGATGGACTATAAATTTTAGGTTTCAATTCAGTGCTTTGGTAACGAGGTGTTGTGCGTCGTTGGTGCTTCGATATAAATTAACTACGCAGTGCACTATTCTCTACTTGTACATATGTTGTTGGGGCCATTTAAACAGTCCATTCAATATCAATTCGCTTACATTCAATGTCACTTTCACAACAATATTATGTTTGCATTTTTTCATTGCATACCGTGTCTGCAATTTGAAAAAAGTCAAAGAAGTTTTTTTTTAATCAAGTATATTGATTCTAAATATCTCCTTAGTTACATAATACCTCCACTCCATTAGCTGCTAGTTACAAAAAAAATACTATTGGTACAAAAAAAGCTCCTTAGCTACAAAATAGCTCTTTATATGTGAAATTCCTCTTTATATATAAAAAATGCTAAAACTGGAGATTCTATGTTTGATTACAAAACATGGTTTGTGCAAACAACAATCACAATGTTTCATTTATAATTGTCAAAATACATTTGATAAGTTCATATGTATTTTGTTCTTAACATTTTGCACACCATATGACCTTTTTGTGTGTCGACTTGCTGTAAAACACCATTCCATTCCATTGTAAAATATGCATATCATCATTCTAGAGTAATCAGATGCTGCTATGTAAAACCTCATGCATAATGCTTATATTTTCATATTGTCTCTGAACAAAACCTCGTGCATAATGCTGAAGTCTCTGAACAAAACCTCATGCATAACGCTTATGTTGTAAATAGGCAGGGAAAGCATATATATGCACTTTCTATTTATAATCAAGTTATATTTTTGTACCAGGATTATCTAACATATCATTTATAATTTGTATTATATATTTTAGAAAGGTTCATATTTAAAGTTACTTTTATAATGAAATAATATACATATTTAACAAATTCTAAGGATATAAAACATAAATAGACTTTTCTGCTATATATTCGGACATGGGAATCCTCCAGATAATCGGGTTTGAGGTCCCAGGGAACTCTTCCCTTGTTTGCATAAAGAAAGTTCTGCCCAGAAGAGCTTGAGGTTTACCTTCTTAAAAAAATTATATGGTGGCACTAATTCCTTTTACCCCTATGAAGGTATGGGCTCCTTGACATTTTCCAACTATATTAGGGATAAGACTATTGCCTCCGTTTCCATGCCTGTTTATTTCAAACTTTTCTGGAAATCTTTGTTGTGATGCTGACATTTTATACTCAAAGATATCTGTGATTGAAACAATAGTTTGTGAATGAAGTAGATTTAATAAACAATACCTAGTTTAAGTAATATATATCTATTTATAGTTACATATGTCAGTTTATAGAAGCATTTGTATTTTTTATTTACATATGTCTATTTATAGTTTCATATGTCTATTTATAGTTACATATTTATATTTATAGTATTAAACAAATGTCTATTTATAGTAACAAATATATATTTATAGTAAAAGTCATTTTGGAAAGTATTGTATCTAAACATAGAGCCTATTGTAGAAATTTTTGTCTGAATTATATATTTTTCTAGGATGTTGATGCTTGTATTATTCAGTGTATTTACATATTTAATATAGATCAGTATATTTAACTCAGCAGATATATTCCTCACAACATTCCATTTTACATGATATTTTCATATACCAATAAAGATATTGATTCATTAATAAATGCATGTATTTCTCTCTTCATGTTGATTTCCAATTTATATTAATGAAAAAAGGTCTATTTATAGTAGCATATGTCTATTTATAGTAACATGTCTATAGTAACATGTGTATAATTATAGTAACATGTCTATTTACAGTAACATGGCTATTTATAGTAACATATGGCCAATTATAGTAAGCTTTCTTTTAATAAGAGGCACCATACTACATAGTGGCCAAGTCATTTAAACCCGGACATTTCAATATCAACTTTGAACCCAAGAATGTTTAAATGTTAAGCAGGAAGTATACATGTGCTGATACATAGCGCAGACAAATGGTTGTACACGTTTTGATCCATTTCACCCTTGTATTATTTCACCCTTGTATTATTTCACCCTTGTATTACACCATCAGCCATATGTTAGTCATACACTTAAATATGACTACAGTGTGGCTGAATTCAGAGATGATACTTGGCATTCTTTACTCATTGCTGAAATGGAGTCCATTTAATGTTTCTATCTGACCAGTAACAGAGCCATGCAATGTTTCGTAAATTCTGCATGCAGTTGATTGTTGACAGAATATAGAGAGGAAAGAGGGATTGTTTATTATGAGATACGTGCATGGTTGCAACAGTCACTTCCACCATTAACCCCTTCTGAAGCCATGATGCTGGCAAGTTTTAAGGTGAAAAACAAGTGACAAAAGCATGTTTTTGTGCATGACATAGGAAGCAATTATCACGTTGTTTTTTTCCAAAGAAGAAGCATGTATTGGATGTTTTAAATCAGCATGAAGCATTGGAAATCTTATAAATGGTAAGTTTTGATACATTTTTTAAAAAACAAACATTTTTAATTGACTCATTGGTTGTGTTTTTTATATCTAAATCTGATAAATTAAGACTAGCCTATTGCAGGAATCTGAGATAATTTATTTCAAATAATCTATAGAATAAACCACTACAATATGGCATAAACTGTTTATACAAGATGGCATATAATGGAGTTGTCAAGATGATCGAATTATTTATAGTAGCATTTGTCTATTTATAGTCAACGTTTGTCTATTTATAGTAGCATTTGTCTATTTATAGTAACTTTTGCCTATTTATAGTTGCATTTGTCTAAAGTTTAAATTTGATTAAAGAAGTACTTTTTGAAAGATGGTTAATTTTAAAAAACAAAATGCTATGCTAAAAGAAGACCTCAGTTCAGCAAGTGTTTTATAAACATTTTTAGACGTGCCATCAGCCCCAGTTGGACCGCTGGAGGTGTCCGACATCACTGCCGACAGTGTCAAGTTGTCGTGGAATCCACCTGAGAACGATGGCGGAACTCCCGTCACAAAATACCTGGTGGAGAAATGCGACACCAAACGAAAGACATGGAGTGTTGTCGCTGAAGTAGACAGTAAAACTCTGTCACACATCGTACCAAAACTGATCGAGGATCAGCCATACATGTTCCGTGTGTTGGCCGTCAATGCTGAAGGACCGGGAAAACCACTCCAGACTGACAAGGAGGTGATACCAAAGAAACCAGCTGGTAGGTAGAAGTATGGAATATGTTGATGGACTGTATTGAAACTATAAAAAGAAGCTTGCGCTCTATAATGCCTTTACAGGTAGATGGTTTATAAACCTAAGGGCCGTATACACACACACACACTGATTAAAAGCGACGTAAGCACTAAGTAGTATTCAGTTTGATATAAGGCCATTTTGGCCCAGTTGATAGCACCATACATTAGGTGGTCCCGCCTTAATTCCATTAAGCGATGGGAAAGATTATATTGGCAGGATTTTATAATCGATATTTCGACAATAAAACAAATTTAAAAACATTTTTTACTGAAAAACTGCGATGGCCTGTTTAAAATTACCTATTAAATGTTTTCATTTTAAAATATGGAAACTTTTTAAGCCGAAATTAAGGTTTTATTTCATACCCCAACCAACCCCATTTTTGCTTCTTGGAGAAGGGGTATGAAAGTTAATACTCGGACCACGTAATGGACTATGTATCCATAGATCATGCGTTCGAGCAACTGGATTTCTTGGGTGTGTCCTTGGGCAGTACAATACTTTTCTTAAGTGTGATGGAGAAGTAAACGGTCTCACGCACGGATTTTGTATTTTTCCCACTTGTTAAAGAACAATAGATTTATTTTTGATAGTAAAAATAGGGTTTTTCCCCACTCTCTGGAGAGACTTGAAATAAACTAAGGTAATGCCTTGATGAACCGTTAAAAGAACATTTCAATTTCAGTTAACAAAACAAAGTTTGTGTTAGCTTAATGTAGTTAAAATTGGTGTTACATCTTCAGTTTTAGCAAGACATAATCTTAAACGACAAATAATTTGATATTCTTCCCATACCACAGTCAAAGTTTTATTTCAAATATAACTACATAAGTTGTGATGCATCATAAGCAATGGAAGTATTAAGTCATAACTGTCTCACCAACAGAAGCCCCTGGCAAGCCTGCCGGAGAGGTCACCTTCACCAAACCCACAAAGGACTCTGTGACCTTGAACTGGTCACCACCCAAGAAAGATGGCGGAGCACCAGTCAAGTCATATAAAATCGAAGTCTCCAATGACGGTAAAACTTGGACAGATCTGGACACAGTCCAGAAGATGACCAATCAGTACACTGTGAAGGATCTAGAGACTGGAAAGGATTATTATTTCCGAGTCTCGGCAGAAAATGATGCCGGATTCAGCGAATCGCAAACGTCTGAAGTGTTCAAACCAACTAAGCCAATAGGTTTGTAAAAGATATTTCTTGTTGTATTAACCACATATGCTATATTATTGGAATAATAATAATTTATATATGACCTCAAAACACAATGACCCAAAAATGAAATGTTGGATCAAGCTTTGTGTTTTAAGGACATAAAATTCACATCAGCCGATGTAATAATAATTTTTCAACATAATAAAATAATAATAATATGTTCCGCCCAATTAATTATTTAGTAAATCCAACAAAATTTTGTGTTAAGGTATGTAAAATACATATTTAGAGTCTCTTAGAATGATATTTACCTGAATTTGGTGATTATTTGAACATTAAATAATGCCCCAATAACAAAGTCCCTATTTCAAGCTCCTTATTTTTAAGACCTATTTTGCCTCACAGAAGTTGCCAGGTACGCCCAGCCAATTCATGCTAAAAAGGCAATTTTGGATTGTTGAATTTTAAAAGTATTTAAAAGAGTCATCTCCCTTATAACAGAAGTACCAGACAAGCCAGAAGATGTAGAGGTTCTGGACGTAAATCGTACCTCCGCAAAACTCCAATGGAAACCCCCAACTAGTGACGGTGGTTCCCCGATTACTGGATATATCATCGAGAAACGTGACATGAAGCGCCCAGCCTGGACGTCTGCTGGCAAAGCTCCATACGACGCCACGGAGATCACGATTGATAAACTTCTTGAAGGCTCAGAGTACTTGTTCAGAGTCGTCGCCGAAAACAAGAAAGGTCCAAGCAAACCATGCGAGACCAGTTCACCGGTCATCGCCAAGAGTCCATATGGTGAGTAGAGATTAGAAATCTGTGCCTTGGCAATATTTACATATAGGTTAGAGTATATGAAGAGAAATCTTCACCGTTAAGGAACTAAAAGGGTGGGAGTGTAGCGACCGACTGTGCTTTCTTAATGGTGAAGATTTCTCTTCATAGTCTCAATTCGACTTAGTGTTTACCATAGGTTTTATCGATAGTCTCTGTAGAGGTCTGACTCTTAATAGCAAAGACCGCTTGTAGTTAAGTCATCATGAATAAATGGTCCAAGTGTTTGAAAATCTGAGGCAACTGATTGGTTGAAAAAGTAGGGTAAACACTAATTTTTGTATGTTGTCAAAACAAAAACAATAAAACATGAAAGATTATGAAATACAGGTTTTTGTTTAAATTAAGTTTTGGTTAAATTTAAATAAAAAAAAACATTAATTAAATGTTCATTTGTGTTTTAGTTTGTTATTGTAGGTACCATTAATTCATTAATGAATTTGTATCTATTAATGAACTGCATCTCAGTTGGGTCAATTGTGAAATGCCATAGAATGTCTATGACACACATTTTAATAGAAGACAATTAGACAAACCGTATTACTGTTTTAGACAAACCATCCCAGCCAGAAGGACCATTATTGGTTGACAACATTACCCAGAATTCAGTGGATCTAACATGGCAGCCTCCACAATCAGATGGAGGTACTCCCATTAAGAACTATGCTGTTGAGTACCGCCCAACCAACCGTAACACATGGACTAAATTTGGTAACGTTGATGGCATTGTTACAACTGCGACCATCACCGGGCTCCAAGACGGAACTGAGTACATCTTCCGAGTCACTGCCGTGAATGCAGAAGGTTCCAGTAAGCCACTCGAATCAGAGACTGCTGTCAAACCAACGAAGAAAATAGGTAAATATTTACATATACTTGATTTAAACATACTTCTAGCTAATGCCCAGAATTCAAGAGGTGAATGCGAAACTATCATGTATATTACGCTAAATATTTCTAAATATGGAAAAAGAACAAGACACAGTAGTCCACGATATGATTTCCGTTCGAGTTCGGCAGGTTTTGTCACTAGATATTTACTTCAAAACGTGCCTCCATGGTAGCTATATAACCCAAATTTCATTGTTGAAAACACCTTTGTTAGATTCAGCATGAATTTATTGTAAAACGTTTAACATTAGAAATTATTCTGGTTTCACTTCAGGTGTACCAAGTGCGCCACGAGACCTCAAGGTCATCAAGGTGGACAAGAACTCCGTCACGCTTGAGTGGAAACAACCCAAGGAAGATGGAGGCTCCAAGCGCAAAGCCTTCATTGTGCAGCAGCGTGAGGTCCTGTCTGACGACTGGGTGAAGATTGCAACCTTAAAACCACAGGAAATGATTTACAAGGTCACAGACCTGCCTGAGAAGAAGTTTGTCTTCTCTGTTGCAGCTGAGAATGAGGCTGGCATAGGTCCAGCAGCCGAGACAGACAAATCCGTCAAACCACAATACCCTGCTGGTAAGAACATCAATTAATAAAAACGTGCTAAAATTGATGCAAACCACCATTCAACCAACCAACCAGCCAACCAACCAACCAACCTGACTTACTATATGATATTACTAAGTATTACCTACTTGTACCAACTAGGCAAGTGTAAAAACAAAAATATGGTTTTCTGAGCAATTGTTTAAATTCTTTGTTTCGTATACATGTTATAGATTTACCTACTGATATTATTTAGTATTTCCTTTCAAAAATATATTTCACATTGAAAGATTTGTGCTGAATTTCACAGGTCCACCAAGCATGCCCGTCGGTCCTCTCACGGCATCCAGCATTGACGGCACCGAACTCACATTGTCATGGCAACCACCGGAACACGATGGTGGCTCTACACTCACTGGATACTTCATCGAGAAGCGAGAAGGTCGAAAACAATTCTGGGGAAAAGTGGAAAGAATCCCAGCCACTACCACGACGTGCCGTGTCAAAGATCTTACCGAGGGAACTGATTATTTGTTCCGTGTATCGGCGGAAAACAAAGATGGATCCAGCAAACCTCTAGAAATGGAGGAAGCTGTTACCCCCAAGAGTTTATACAGTAAGTATTGAAGAGCAGAAGTGAATAATATTTAAAAAAAAAAAAAAAAAAAAAAAAAAAAATTGACGATCTACACTAATTGTGTGTTGATTAAAAAAAAAGAGTGAAAATTTGTTTTTTAATTCGTTTTATAAAACCATTTATCAGAGTCATCCATGATTCAATCAAAAACTCAAATGATAAAAATTCTCCTTGTAGAAGTACCAGAACAGCCTGTGGGACCCCTGCACGTCTCAGATGTTACAAATGATTCCGTTACATTGACATGGAAAGCACCAGCCGATGATGGCGGATCGCAGGTTACAGGTTATAACGTAGAGTATCGCGATGCTCGCAGAACGTCATGGACTAAGGCAGGGTCTGTTGACAAGGATACCACAATATGGACACAGTCCAAGCTTCTAGAAGACAATGAATATAAATTCAGGGTCACAGCAGTGAATGCGAAGGGTGAAAGTGCTCCACTTGAAACAAAGGAGGCTGTAAAACCAACCAAACCACTTGGTATGTTTGTGCTAATTCTCGTTTTGAAAAAAAAACATGCAGGTCATATTTGTAGTTTCATTTCATGTTCCGGATGCATGTTTACCATAAACTTTGTCAAGATGTGTTAAATCAAGTTTCTTTGTCTGTCCTTTATTATTTTCTTATACCATCAACTAAAAGTAGGGCGAGAGATTGTTATCTGTCAAGTAAATGTTTGTAAATGTTCAGTCTGTGTTCGTAAATGTATCGGTTGATAAACTTCTGTTTTCACCTGATGTTCTAGGTAAAGATACTAGTGACAAATCTAGTATCGGTCAAAAACCTCAAAAATTGCCCCTGACAGGTAAGTAACAGTGTATAACAGTGTATAATAGAGCAACTTAGTGTAAAATGCTTGTCTGACATAGAGCTTTATAATAACTAGCTATACAACTTCGTTTATATACAACATACATAATTATATAAAAATGCACTTTATTATATAATATTTGAAATTATATTATATTTTTGATATGTATGCGTACATATCATTACGCAAGTCTTAGTTGCTTACATATTATTATTTCACATATTTTTTTCTAGAAGAATGTAGCAATTTAACAAAATCTATAAGCATAATGTATAATAAATGCATGCAAGCGTAATATACATGATATTTATATAACAGATCCATGCAAGCATAATATACATGATATAAATATATAACAGTTCCATGCATGCATAATATATATTATATAAATATATAACAGATCCATGCAAGCGTAATATTCATGATATAAATATATAACAGATCCATGCAAGCATAATATACATGATATAAATATATAAAAGATCCATGCAAGCATAATATGATATAAATATATAACACATCCATGCAAGCGTAAGATACATGATATAAATATATAACACATCCATGCAAGCGTAATATACATGATATAAATATGTAACGGTTCCATGGAAGTGTAATGTATATTATATAAAAATAACCGATGCTAGCAAGCTTAATATTATAATTATATTGGGATATTGTAACATTAATTTGTATTGTACACGTATGCATGACTAATGTCTAATAAATGTGTAAAAATATGGGGCTGAGATGAGTCGGGCACCTTCACGCTCAAAATTGGGATTTTTTTTTATATGTTTTGGCATTGAGAATATAGCCATATAAAAACAGCCAAGAAACAACAACACTGGACTAAGAGTACTCAAACATATAGGGCATTGTAATGCAAGTCTCTACCATCAAATTCAACAAGGATGTAATGTATTTTAATATGGAAAAAAAATCTTTGACAGACTGAGAAGAATTGTAGTTGATTGAGAATAATAAACAATAAAATACATTGTTGACAAACCCACATTTTGGTTAGCACATTCTAATAGGAAATAATGGTAAAAATCAAAAAATTATTTTGTATAATATTGAAATCAGTTTAAAGGAATGAATTTAACATGCAATGAACACTTTTCACTTTATTTTATTGGATCATTTTCAGAAATTGTTCTCGCCTTTTTAAAAAATTGCTAATTTCTCAAAAGTGATGTTGTTTGTTTTGTCATGTGACACAGTGACCTCAACTGTTTGTATTTTTGTTGGATTATTTTCTTAACTATTAATTGGACACTTATTTCATATTGTTTTGTAAATGTTTTAATATATTGTTCTGTAAATGTTTTAATATTTAATTCAAACTTGTACATTTGCAAATGAAATAAATAGTATTTCTATTAATGCATCTATAGTTACATAACCATGTTTCAATATATTTTGCAGCTGCCCCTGATAAACCTTCTGCCATAAGTGTCAAGGACATGAAGCCAGATGGTGTGACCTTGACCTGGAAACAACCCAAACAAGATGGTGGGTCAAAGGTCGAGGCATTCCACATCTTGCAGAAGGAAGATGATGGAGATTGGAAGGAAATCACTAAGGTTTCTGGCTATGATGAGGACTACAAGGTCAAAGGTCTTATACCAGACAAGAAATACAACTTTGCTGTTGTCGCCGCCAACAAGATTGGTCGCAGTGATGCAGCAGAAACAACAGTACCTACAGTTCTGAAAAAGAAGGCAACAGTGCCATCAGCTCCTGAAGGACCCGTGGAGTTCTCAGACCTGCAGAAGACATCTGTCGTCATTGCCTGGAAACCCAGCGAAAGTGATGGAGGATCTCCAATTACTGGTTACTACATTGAGATGCGCGAGGCCACCAAATCATCATGGCAACGTGTGACAACAGTTAACCCTGACATCACATCCTACTGTGTACAGAAACTGAAAGAAAAGGTTGAATATTTCTTCCAAATCTTTGCCGAGAACAAAGTTGGAAAATCAGATTCCCTTGTATCTGTTGGAGTCACAATCAAGTCTCCATTTGGTGAGTTTCATTTTTAAGCCATTGTGTTCTTTTCTTATACATGTATTCATATAGCGTACTATTGGTATTTTATCACTATTTTACAAAATATTTATACATTTCCTAAATTAAATAAAGCATATATTTTATTCCCCTGTTCTTCTAAGATTTCCTGAAAAGAAGTGAGCATTTTGGTTACTAGATATAACATATAACTGTCTCTTTTAAATACATTTGTACAACTTCAGATGTTCCTGATTCACCAGTAGGACCTCTTGATGTCAGTGACATCACCAATGATTCTGCTACGTTGTCATGGAAACCACCAACCAAAGACGGTGGATCACCAATCACGGGCTACAAAATCGAATACCGTGATGCTCGCCGTCAAACGTGGATCACTGCCGGATCTGTTGACAAGGACACGACAACATGGACCCAATCCAAGCTTCTGGAGGGCAATGAGTACATATTCAAAGTCACGGCAGTGAATGCGATGGGAGAAAGCTCTCCTCTAGAAACAAAGGAGGCTGTGAAACCAACCAAGGCACTCGGTAAGTTGATGCTTCAATCTGGTTTCGACATAACATTTTTTCTCATCTTCAGTGTAAATGTTTACTTGTAAAGTTTGTTGTTTTGTCTGAATTCATGTTGCTTATTTCTTACATCAACACAAATGCCTTAAAGAGAGGTAAGATTGTTTTGTCTGTCTAACGTTTGTTCTTACCTACCCTTCTGTTTGATAGATTCCATAGAAACACTAGATACTAGTACACCTCTGGGTACTAGCACACCATTTAGTAAAAAAAGGAAACTCCCTCTGACTGGTAAGTGTTTTATTCACAAAATCTTGGGCAATTCTACAAAAATACAACATAATCTCTAAAATGTACCAGTATATGAACAGATTATAATGTTCAAACCTGAAGTCCAAATTTGACAAAGTATTAAATACTACTGTTAACAAAACGACGACTGGCAAATGTATTTTAAATGAATAACTGTTCTAAAATATTCTGTAAATGATGGTTGAAACGAAAAATGGTAGAAATACATTTGTTTAAGAAGTCTGCTGATACATTTGAGGTCATGTGGTCATTTAAGGTCAGGTCATGTGATCATTTGAGGTCATGTAATTCTGGATGTTTAAGAATTGCCCGAGATGTTGTGAATTTGTACTTGCACTGTAATTTAGTGTTAGAATTTGATAATGGAAAACTAAAATACATCTGTATATCTGTAACATATAAGTTGTTAGTTGTTTAGATAACATGTTTTCAATGAGTATGCAGTTTCAAGTGATATAATTTTGTCATGCCTACTCCTCTTATCTGGGAATGGCTGTGGCCCAGTGGATAGCACGTTTGACTCTGTATCAGGAGATGCTGGGTTCAAGCCTCACTAGTACTGTGTTTCTTGGTTTGGTCTTGGGCAACTCTTCTCCTAGCCTCGTCCGGGCATTCCCTTGTGTCAGTGCCTATTCTCCGAGCAGGTTAAAGAACCATAGGAATCTGTTCTCAATAATAAGAATATGGTATGTTCTCGGATTCCTCTGTATCTGTCCCCTCTCTTTTTTGGAGCTTAGAATCACGAATACCGGGTTGATGAGCTGTAAAACAACAATTCTGCCATCTTTTTTTTCCATTGAGCCACTAGCGAAAGGCTCAACATAGGCATCGCAATTGCAAACATCCATTTGTTTCTGACCTTATCCAGCCGTGGTCTTGTACACATATTGTACCCAGTTAAGATATTTTGCTACTGAAAATGTTTTATACTACTGTTATGGCATGAAAGGTTAATGAGAATAAATACTGAAAAGGTGATCCCTTGGAAGCAACAAACACAAACAAGAGAGAAAAGTAGCAGACTCGGTTTTATTGAGTCTGTTCATGAGAGGTAATTATAAGATGCATCACCCCTCATGCCTCCTAGCACCGACTTCAGTGATAGCCAGAGTGAAGCAACACAGATAATGATGTGGTAACTGAGGTTGAATGCTAGTCCTACCAACAAAAGTTTTGAGATATTGGGCGAAAAACATGCAATCCGGGCATACTTCCAATGTGTGTTTAGCTGTGGTATATCTTGGTAGAGATATTGTAACCACTGATGGTGAGATACATGCACTAATGATGACTTTATCAATCAAAATTGTATTATAGTTTTGTATATCAAACGCACATTTTTATATTTAAGATGCACTCTGTCTTATATCTTCTAAGGTGTTTAAATTAGTTTGCTTTCTCTTGTTGAATGTCCAACATTTCTTTTTAATAAAAACCTCTGATTTCTTTATTTTTTTGTTGAATAAATACTGGTATTGCACTGGTCAATTATAATCGTTTAATCAGACATTGGTAAAATAAAGACAGTTAGATTTAATTTAAAATTACCTAGATGCATGCAAGCTTAATATAAATTATTGTAATACTCAATGAATTCATCATATGTAACCAGGACAGCATGACTAATCTTTCTATATTAAAACTAATTTTAATAGTTTTTGTACAATCATTTACTGTGACCTTTACCTTTAAAGACAAGCTGTCAAGCGATAATTTACACATATTCTCAGAAGTAATGTGTTTTTGATTTGTCTTTTGTAACATCTTGTTTAAATTCCTTGTTGAATTTCATTTTAAATGTTGTGTTACTTCTACTGTTTGTTATGTTCTCTCATAAGTCAATCAAAAAACAAAAAACAAACATCTTTCTTTAAATTATACATGAAACTATGGCCAATAAGTCACTTCAGTCTTTAGTTAAATCTAAATGAATTATTTTGTTTGACAATTCAGTATTATATTTCTTATGTTGTAGCTGCACCTGGTAAGCCCTCTGCTATCAATGTCAAGGACATAAAGCCAGATGGTGCGACCTTGACCTGGAAACAACCCAAACAAGATGGTGGATCAAAGGTCGAGGCATTCCATATCTTGCAGAAGGAAGATGATGGAGAGTGGAAGGAACTCGCCAAGGTTACCGGCTTTGATGAGGACTACAAGGTCAAAGGTCTTGTACCAGACAAGAAATACAACTTTGCTGTTGTCGCCGCCAACAAAATTGGTCGCAGTGATGCAACAGAAACAACAGTACCTACAGTGCTGAAGAAGAAGGCAACAGTGCCATCAGCTCCTGAAGGACCCGTGGAGTTCTCAGATCTGCAGAAGACATCTGTCATCATTGCCTGGAAACCCAGCGAAACTGACGGGGGATCTCCAATCACTGGTTACTACATTGAGATGCGCGAGGCAACCAAGTCATCATGGCAACGTGTGACAACAGTTAACCCTGACATCACATCTTACTGTGTACAGAAACTGAAAGAAAAGGTTGAATATTTCTTCCAAATCTTTGCCGTGAACAAAGTTGGCAAATCAGATTCCTTGGTGTCTGTTGGAGTCACAATCAAGTCTCCATTTGGTGAGTTTCATTTTTAAGCTACTGGGTTCTTTTCTTATACATGTATTCATATAGCGTACTATTGGTATTTTATCACTATTTTACAAAATACTGATATATTTCCTAAATTAAATAAAGCGTATATTTCCACCTCTGTTCTTTTAAGATTTCCTGAAAAGAAGTGAGCATTTTGGTCACTAGATATAACATAACTGTTGCTTTAAAATACATTTGTACAACTTCAGATGTACCTGATTCACCAGTAGGACCTCTTGATGTCAGTGACATCACCAGTGATTCTGCCACGTTGTCATGGAAACCACCAACCAAAGATGGCGGATCACCGATTACGGGCTACAACATCGAATACCGTGATGCTCGCCGTCAAACATGGATCACTGCCGGATCTGTTGACAAGGACACGACAACATGGACCCAATCCAAGCTTCTGGAGGGCAATGAGTACATATTCAAGGTCACAGCAGTGAATGCCTTGGGAGAAAGCTCTCCTCTAGAAACAAAGGAGGCTGTGAAACCAACCAAGGCACTCGGTAAGTTGATGCTTCAATCTGGTTTCGACATAACATTTTTCTCATCTTCAGTGTAAATGTTTACTTGTAAAGTTTGTTGTTTTGTTTGCATTCATTTTGGTTATTATTTCTTGCATCAACACAAATGTGTTAAAGAGAGGTAAGAATGTTTTGTCTGTCTAATGTTTGTTCTTACCTGCCCTTCTGTTTAATTTCCATAGAAACACTAGATACTAGTACACCTCTGGGTACTAGCTCACCATTTAGTAAAAAAAGGAAACTCCCTCTGACTGGTAAGTGTTTTATTCATAAAATCTTGGGCACTTCTGCAAAAATACAACATAACCTTTAAAATGTACCAGTATATGAATAGATTATAATGTTCAAACCTGAATTCCAAATTTGACAAAGTATTAAATACTACTATTAACAAAACGACGACTGGCAAATGTATTTTAAATGAATAACTGTTCTAAAATATTTAAATGAATAACTGTTTAAAAATATTCTGTAAATGATGGTTGAAATGAAAAGTGGTAGAAATACATTTAAGAAGCCTGCTGATACATTTGAGGTCATGTGGTCATTTAAGGTCAGGTCATGTGATCATTTGAGGTCATGTGATTCTGTATGTTTGAGAATTGCCCGAGATGTTGTGAATATGTACTTGCACTGTAATTTAGTGTTAGAATTTGATAATGGAAAACAAAATACATGCATATATCTGTAACATGTAAGTTGTTAGTAGTTTAGATAACATGTTTTTCATGAGTATGCAGTTTCAAGCAACTCCTCTTATCTGGGAATGGCTGTGGCCCAGTGGATAGCACGTTTGACTCTGTATCAGGAGATGCTGGGTTCAAGCCTCACTAGTACTGTGTTTCTTGGTTTGGTCTTGGGCAACTCTTCTCCTAGCCTTGTCCTGGCAGTCCCTTGTGTCAGTGCCTATTCTCCGAGCAGGTTAAAGAACCATAGGAATCTGTTCTCAATAATAACAATATGGCATGTTCCCGGATTCCTCTGTATCTGTCCCCTCTCTTTTTGGGGACTTAGAATCACCAGTACCGGGTTGATGAGCTGTTAAACAACAATTTTGCCATATTTACTCTCCTTTCCATTGAGTCACTAGCGAAAGGCTCAACATAGGAATCGCAATTGCGAACATCCATTTGTTACTGACCTTAACCAGTCATCGTCTTGTACACATATTTTACCCTTTTAAGATATTTTGTTAGCTGAAAATGTTTTATGGCATGAAAAATTAATGAGAATAATACTGAAAAGGTGATCCCTCGGAAGCAACAAACACAAACAAGAGAGAAAAGTAGCAGACTCGGTTTTATTGAGTCTGTTCATGAGAGGTAATTATAAGATGCAACACCTCTCACGCCTCCTAGCAACGACTTCAGTGATAGCAGAGTTAAGCAACACAGATAATGATGTGGTAACTGAGGTTGAATGCTAGTCCTACCAATAAAAGTTTTGAGATATTGGGTGAAAAACATTCAATCCGGGCATACTTGCAATGTGTGTTTAGCTGTGGTATATCTTGGTAGAGATATTGTAACCACTGATGGTGAGATACATGCACTAATGATGACTTTATCAAACAATGTTTATCAAATGCACATTTTTATATTTAAGATGCACTCTGTCATATCTACTACAGTGTTTAAATTAGTTTGCCTTCTCTTGTTGAATGCCCAACATTTCTTTTTAATAAAAACCTCTGATTTCTGTAGTTTTTTGTTGAATAAATACACTGGTCAATTATAATCATTTAATCAGACATTTGTAAAATAGAGACAGATTTAATTTAAAATGACCTAGATGCATGCAAGCGTAATATAAATTATTGTAATACTCGATGAATTCATCGTATGTAACTAGGACAGCATGACTAATATTTCTATATTAAAACTAATTTTAATAGTTTTTGTACAATCATTTACTGTGACCTTTACCTTTAAAGACCAGCTGTCAAGCGATAATTGATACATATTCTCAGAAGTAATGTGTTTTTGATTTGTCTTTTGTAACATCTTGTTTAAATTCCTTGTTAAATTTCATTTTAAATGTTGAGTTACTTCTACTATTTGTTATTTTCTCTCATAAGTCGATCAAAAAACAAAATAAAAATATCTTTCTTTAAATTATATGTGAAACTATGGCCAATAAGTCACTTCAGTTTTTAGTTAAATCTAAATGAATTATTTTGTTTGACAATTTAATATTATATTTCTCATGTTGCAGCTGCACCTGGTAAGCCCTCTGCTATCAATGTCAAGGACATAAAGCCAGATGGTGTGACCTTGACCTGGAAACAACCCAAACAAGACGGTGGATCAAAGGTCGAGGCATTCCATATCTTGCAGAAGGAAGACGATGGAGAGTGGAAGGAAATCACCAAGGTTACCGGCTTTGATGAGGACTACAAGGTCAAAGGTCTTGTACCAGACAAGAAATACAACTTCGCTGTTGTCGCCGCCAACAAGATTGGTCGCAGTGACACAGCAGAAACAACAGTACCTACAGTGCTGAAGAAAAAAGCCACAGTGCCATCAGCTCCTGAAGGACCCATGGAGTTCTCAGACCTGCAGAAGACATCTGTCGTCATTGCCTGGAAACCCAGCGAAACTGACGGGGGATCTCCAATCACTGGTTACTACATTGAGATGCGTGAGGCAACCAAGTCATCATGGCAACGTGTGACAACAGTTAACCCTAACATCACATCTTACTGTGTACAGAAACTGAAAGAAAAGGTTGAATATGTCTTCCAAATCTCTGCCGAGAACAAAGTTGGAAAATCGGATTCTCTTGTATCTGTTGGGGTCACAATCAAGTCTCCATTTGGTAAGTTAATGTTCAAAACAATTAGTTTCTTTTCTGATACATGTGTAACATAAGTGCGTTCAGGGTTCTCTCATCGGTTCCTGAAACCGCCTTCAGTAGCCATAGGCAGCCATCGGTAAGCATCAAGTGCAGTCTTTAGTTGTCATCTCGCCGAAGGGTAAGATGTTGTTAACCAATCTTGCCGCGACTCTAGACTTAGGGTAGTATTGGTGGACTCGTTATGACATAAGTTCAAAATGGCGACGAACATCATAACTGAAACGTGTATTGCTGAGAATTTAATCCCATCAAAAGTACCAATCAATAATATGATGTACAATGTCTACAGACTCAAAGATCAAGTTTTAAAATATACAAATGACAGGTATCCCATTTTGCTAATAAATCGGTAGCCAGTGGTATCCTTGCTCTGTCATTGGTACCATATACTACCCATATCCGTTCAGAGTCAGTTGGTTGCCAATTGTAAAATTGATACACGAATCGATGGTAACCATATGCTGCCATCGGTGGCCGTTGGTAACCCTTAGTTGTTGCCGATGGGAGAACCCGGAATGCACCCATAGGGTATACTTGCTATAGATATAATCACTTTTTGACAAAATACTAATCATGCTAATACATCTTGTAAATCAAATAAAATATATTTCATTTCCTGGTCCTTAAACAATAGTGAACATTTTGAACTGTTGAATTAAAATACATTTGTACAACTTCAGATGTTCCTGATGCACCAGTAGGACCTCTTGATGTCAGCGACGTCACCATTGACTCTGCCACGTTGTCATGGAAACCACCAACCAAAGATGGCGGATCACCGATCACAGGCTACAACATTGAATACCGTGATGCTCGCCGTCAAACGTGGATCACTGCCGGATCTGTTGACAAGGACACGACAACATGGACCCAGTCCAAGCTGCTGGAGGGCAATGAGTACATATTCAAGGTCACGGCAGTGAATGCGATGGGAGAAAGCTCTCCTCTAGAAACAAAGGAGGCTGTGAAACCAACCAAGGCACTCGGTAAGTTGATGCTTCAATCCGGTTTCGACATAATGATTTTTCTCATCTTCATTGTAAATGTTTACTTGTAAAGTTTGTTGTTTTTGTCTGAATTCATGTCGCTTATTTCTTACATCAACACAAATGCCTTAAAGAGAGGTAAGATTGTTTTGTCTTGTCTAACGTTTGTTCTTACCTGCCCTTCTGTTTAATAGATTCCATAGAAACACTAGATACTAGTACACCTCTGGGTACTAGCACACCAATTAGTAAAAAAAGGAAACTCCCTCTGACTGGTAAGTGTTTTATTCGCAAACTCTTGGGCAATTCTGCAAAAATAAGGAATTGGTTCTCATATATACCAGTATATGAACAGATTAATGTTAAATCTGAATACAGAATTCAGCAGACGGTATTAATTATTGCTGTTAGCAAAATGACGATTGGCACACATATTTGAAATATATATGAATAACTGTTCTAAAATGTTTGGTAAATGACATTGGAAACAAGCAGTTCTAGAATGCTCAATGTTTAAGAAGCAGTCATGTACGTATGTTAAAGAACAGCAAACTAAGTAGAAAATTGCTGAAAATTTAAGCAAGTCTAAGGCATGGCCACGTTATGTCACATGGTATTACATGGTTATTTTAAATATAGTTATTAAACATCTGTCCACTTATTGGTACATTTGAGGTCATGTGATTCTGGATTATTGCCCGAGACATTGTGAATAGGCGAATGCACTGTAATTTAGTGTTAGCACTTGTTTAGTTAGTTTAAAGATTCATATATATAACATCGTTCATATTTACTTGTTTACACATGCCCGCTAAAGGACATTTACTTGTTTACACATGCCCGCTGAAGGACATTTACTTGTTTACACATGCCCGCTGAAGGACATTTACTTGTTTACACATGCCCGCTGAAGGACATTTACTTGTTTACACATGCCCGCTGAAGGACATTTACTTGTTTACACATGCCCGCTGAAGGACATTTACTTGTTTACACATGCCCGCTGAAGGACATTTGTTGATCTACATAAACATAGTTAATACTGTTACTTTTACCATATCATCCCTTATTTGTAAATGGTTTTAAGAATATATTTTTACATTAATTTACATTAATTTTTAATAACTTACTGTTTCATTTGTTTCATCCGGTTTTGCATAGAATATGACCTACTTAAATGTGTCGCCGTGACGTTAAACTCCATTCCTTATCATCAACATGTAAACTCAAATATCTATAACACGAGTAGCTCAGATAACAATGTACGCAGATGCAAGCGTCGTAAATATGCCTTGCCCTCCCCAGCGGTCCTTTCCTCCCCAGCGGTCCTTTGCTGTCTTTTTGTTGAGTCACTTTGTCCTAAAGCGCAAATTACGGGTTGCAATAATGGACCTCAATTAATGCATTTGAAAATGTTTATGTATTGGTTAACATCAGTTAATGGACACTATTTTTCCAACAGTCTTTAAACTTGATACATAGATACAAATTGATGACCACTACACATACCTATCAGAAGATGACCACCATTAATGACCTCGAATACTGGCTGTTTGTCATGCTGTGAACTTGTTAAATTCTATTTGACCGTTTTCAGATATTTTGTAACCTCAAAAATTATGGAAAGGGTTCTTCAGTTTTTTTTTATAATAATGTACACAAATTTGATGGCGCACTTGTGGCTGAAGCCAGTTTCTCCCTTCATAAGCTTTGAAATCCTATATAAAAATCACGTAATCTGGGTATATTTACCGGCTTGTAATGTCTCTTAAACCGAGTCTGCTACTTTCTTCACTTGTTTGTGTTCATTGCTTCCAATGAATTCCTTTACAGTATTGAGTACTCTGTTTTTACAACTGCGTACCATGTAGAGGTAGTTATCTCGTTAAACAACACTTTATTTATAAAATGTTAAACCAAATGGCATTATTTGTTTAAAAAACACACTCTAATTATCTACAAGTGTTTAACCCTTAGCCTGTTACATATATATAAATGACTGATCAGCAGCCAGACATTGTAAACCTTGATCAGCCTGCATGTTACTAGCAGGTTGATCTGTTTACAATTACTCGAAGGCTGATCTTGGTTTACAATGGACGCAAAGGCTATTATAGTCGTGCTTAGCGGGTTAAGGGTTGAATAATTCTGCTTGCTATTGAATGCACCAACATGTCTTTTAAATCTTTAGTTAAATAAATACTCATATTGCACTGGTGTTTTTATAATCGAGCCTTCATACTTGGGCAGAATAGAAGTTAGATTTAATTCAAATTGACCTAGCTGCATGCAAGCGTAGTATAAAAAATTGTAATACACTATGTACATAACTTAGAGAGGCATTACTAATATGTTTATATTAAAACTATTTTTAGTAGTTTTGGTACAATCATTACCTGTGACCTTCACCTTTAAAAACAAACTGCCAAGCAATAATGCATACAAGCATAGTATACAAAATTGTAATACTCTATGCATTCATTGTACATAACTTAGAGAGGCATTACTAATATATTAAAACTATTTTTAGTTCACCTTTAAAGACAAGCTGCCAAGCAATAAAGCATTAAAACATAGTATAACAAATTGTAACACTCTATGCATTCACTGTACATAACTTAGACAGATATTACTAATATGCTTATATTAAAACTTTTTTTTTTAATTTTGGTACAATAATTTTTACTGTGACTTTCACCTTTAATACCAAGTGATAATGTGTAGTCATGTTCTCGTAATGTGTTTTGTTTTTTTATTTTGTAACTACATGTTTAAATTTCCTGTTGATTTAAATGTCATGTAACTTCTTCTGTGTGTTGTGTTGTTTCATGAGTAGATAAGAAAACATGAAAAACTTACGTGTTCCGAGTATTAACTTTCATACCCCATTCAACCCCTTCTCAGAGAAGCGAAAATGGGGTTGGCTGGGGTATGAACTAAAACCATAATTTCAGCTTACCAAGTTTGCATATATAAAATAAAAACGTTATCGCATTTTTTCAGTAAAAAACATTTTTAAACGTCTTTTATTGTTGAAATACCCGTAATAAAATCCTGCTAATATAAGCTTTCCCATCGCTTAATGGAATTAAGGTGGGAACACGTAATGACATTTATTTTTGTATGTTATATTCACATTATATGGGAAACATAAGTTAAGTTAAGTTAAGTCAACCAGGATAAATCCAAAGGAGTCTTTCTGTTCATCAATTCAGTATTATTTGTGTTATTTTGTAGCTGCTCCAGGAAAGCCTTCTGCTGTCAATGTCAAGGACATCAAGCCAGATGGCGTGACCTTGACATGGAAACAACCAAAACAAGATGGTGGGTCCAAGGTCGAGGCATTCCACATCTTGCAGAAGGAAGATGATGGAGATTGGAAGGAAATCACCAAAGTTACCGGCTTTGATGAGGACTACAAGGTCAAAGGTCTTGTACCAGACAAGAAATACAACTTTGCTGTTGTCGCCGCCAACAAGATTGGTCGCAGTGACGCAGCAGAAACAACAGTACCTACAGTGCTGAAGAAGAAGGCAACAGTGCCATCAGCTCCTGAAGGACCCATGGAGTTCTCAGACCTGCAGAAGACATCTGTCGTCATTGCCTGGAAACCCAGCGAAACTGATGGGGGATCTCCAATCACTGGTTACTACATTGAGATGCGCGAGGCAACCAAAACATCATGGCAACGTGTGACAACAGTTAACCCTAACATCACATCTTACTGTGTACAGAAACTGAAAGAAAAGGTGGAATATGTCTTCCAAATCTTTGCCGAGAACAAAGTTGGAAAATCAGATTCTCTTGTATCTGTTGGGGTCACAATCAAGTCTCCATTTGGTAAGTTAATGTTTAAAACAATTAGTTCCTTTCTGATACATGTGTCAGTCAGTATATGTGTTTAGTTTTGGTGAATGATCACTATTTTACAAAATACTAAGACATTACCTAAATAAATCGTACAAAAATCATTCCCATGTTCTATAACCATTTCTTAAAACAAGTGAAACAAAAAGTGAACATTTGGATCACCTGCTATAACTGCTTCTTTAAAATACACTTCCGCAATTTAAGATATTCCTGGTGCACCAGAAGGACCTCTCCAAGTCAGTGATGTCACCAACGATTCTGCCACATTGTCATGGAAACCACCAACCAAAGATGGCGGATCACCGATCACGGGCTACAACATCGAGTACCGTGACGCTCGCCGTCAAACGTGGATTACTGCCGGATCTGTTGACAAGGACACAACAACATTGACACAGTCCAAGCTGCTGGAGGGCAATGAGTACATATTCAAGGTCACAGCAGTGAATGCAATGGGAGAAAGCTCTCCACTGGAGACAAAGGAGGCTGTAAAACCAACCAAAGCACTTGGTAAGTTTAATTCTAACAAATTAAATTATTATCCAAAACATGTAATTCTTTCGTGTTTGCTGTTGCTGTAAATACTGTTTGCTGTAAAATATGTCTACATTTATGTCCAAATATAGTTCGAGTTTTGTTTTAAAGTTGTGTGTATAAGTCCTTTGTGCTTTATTTGTATTTGTAAACATCCACAAAAAGTCTGAGAGGAAAGTTAAATGTTTATGAAGAGTCAATATTAGACTTTAACTCTACTTGATCAATCGTTCTTTGGACAGAGGGTAAAATGATTAATTCTTGCATACTAGAGAAGGATATACGGGTCTAACATATGCATTGGAAAATTTATCTGACACATGCCGGGGTTCGATAAAAAACCAGGCACATCAACAATGACGTTGAAAATGTCTACTGTTGCATGATTTTATTGCATAATTAAACTTGCAAAATGTTGGTCGATGTCCATACCAACAAAAAAATGTCATTGGTATACAAGAAAAGTAATCAATCATGGGTATCTTGTTCAAATAAGGAAATTTCAAGATTTGGTATAATCGTTTTTATCGGAACCTCTGGAACGTCTTTTCCTATCAGAACAGTTATACCTCGTCCAGAAATGCCCTATCTGCACTGGATACCCATAAAAGATTCTGACAATTGTTCCGAATTGTGCTGTCGTTATCATCTGTCATTATGTTTCATAGATACCATAGATACCAATGGTACTAGTTTACCACTCGGTACTAGTCCTGGTACTAAAAAAAGGAAATTACCGCTGACAGGTAAGTTTCATCCACGTTAATCACACTCTGCTAAAGCTGGCCTGATAGAACGAGGAGTAAAAGAAATAAAACTTGTGATCAGAGTAGCAGTAGCTGAGTTTGATCTTTGGTAATTCCATTGGTGTTGGGGATCACCTCTTAAATGTGTATGAAAGGATGCTCACGTTTATATCGGTCACAAATTAATGCGAATATAATGAAATTAAATAGGTAAAAAAAAAATAACGAAATTAAATAGGTAAAAAAAAACATATACCGTCATAATATAACCGTGCATGTGTTGATAATGACGTAAAACCCTATACAAACAATCAAAATAGGTCAAATCAGCTGTGGACGAGGAAGTGTAATGGAATAGTTCTTTCAGCCCATATTTATTCATATACATTACATTAGCTCCACACACACCTCTCGCATATTACACTAGTGAAAAAAAAAATAACCGTTTCCGTGGCCGAATGGTTAACGACGTTGCGTTGTAATTTCGCCTCTCACTGTGTCGATTCTTACAGATGGCGGGAGGTGAACACTACCCAGGAAAAGTGGGTGGTCTGCCTCCACCACAAAAAATCGACCGTCATATATAACCTTACATGTGTTGGAAATGACGTAAAACACCTTACAAAGAAAGAAAAAAATCAGGAAAGAAAAAAAAAAGCAAAACGTCAAGTGATAATTTTGTGTGAAAATAAACGGTGAAGCTTACATTTCTAAAAGGTGGCTTCAAAGTAGTGACATTTAAGATGTGATTGTATACATAATGGAATTACGCAAGATGACGTGAACAGGTTTATATAATTAGTGTTAGAACTAGTTATAGAAGAAGTACGGTGTATTACTATATATAATATAATATATCTCCATTCATACTAGACTGGTTCCCGGCCTTCTGTTTGTTTATAAAATAATAAATGGGCTTAATGGCACCTTAATCCTTTTGTTATCAGATTAACTTTTGTGCTTACATGCACAGTTTATTGTCCATTTGGAGAAAGAAAAAAAGCAGAACAGAATCATCGTAATGTGTATTTAGATTAAGCTTAGTTTGATAGATTTCGTGTCATATCGCGATACGGGATCTTACGATGCAATACACATATTGCTGAGGAACCTGTCGCAGTATACTGGTAGGGTTTTCCCAGACGCCGTTTTTCTGCATCTCTTGACTCAATGTTTTGCCTGAGGACTCGTATTTTTAAATCTACTGCGTCCTTGGGACGCGCTTCCATAAAATATCCATTTTGGTACTTCTCTATGTTTTCGATACTTCAGTTAAAATGTTTTGTTGGCGCTTGTTCTAATTCAAGTAAATAGCAAATAAAAGGTCCTGTAATGATGCGCACCGGCTTGATCAATATCATTTAGCTGCCGATTGTGCTACTCTTATAAATTTGTCCATTATTCAAGGGAAATGTACAGAAATTACCGAGGAAAAAATATGTTTTGCTTCGCTAATTAAGATTGTTCACTTGTTCACTGCAAATATAACCCAGCCTTCTGTTTGTTTATAAAATAATAAATGGGCTTAATGGCACCTTAATCCTTTTGTTATCAGATTAACTTTTGTGCTTACATGCACAGTTTATTGTCCATTTTGAGAAAGAAAAAAAGCAGAACAGAATCATCGTAATGTGTATTTAGATTAAGCTTAGTTTGATAGATTTCGTGTCATATCGTGATACGGGATCTTACGATGCAATACACATATTGCTGAGGAACCTGTCGCAGTATACTGGTAGGGTTTTCCCAGACGCCGTTTTTCTGCATCTCTTGACTCAATGTTTTGCCTGTAGACTCGTATTTTTAAATCTACTGCGTCCTTGGGACGCGCTTCCATAAAATATCCATTTTGGTACTTCTCTATGTTTTCGATACTTCAGTTAAAATGTTTTGTAAGCGCTTGTTCTAATTCAAGTAAATAGCAAATAAAAGGTCCTGTAATGATGCGCACCTGCTCGATCAACATCATTTAGCTGCCGATTGTGCTACTCTTATAAATTTGTCCAGCATTCAAGGGAAATGTACAGAAATTACCGAGGAAAAAATATGTTTTGCTTCGCTAATTAAGATTGTTCACTTGTTCACTGCAAATATAACATAAACAAACACAATCTTATTTTATTCTGATAAAAAAACGGCATATTGGAGTGTCAAGCGTTCGAGGGATTGACATGGCATAACCGTTTTTTTGCATTTTTCAAAATGTGGAAATTATTCGAAAACATCTCAGCATCTCTCTGCCACCAAAATAACAAAAGAAAAAGCTGAAAAACTTCGAACCCAACACATCTGTGATAAAAGTAAACAAGACAGAACCTGCTAAGATAGCTGGAAGCAGGAATTCAATGGGTTAACCATGACAGTGGGAAAAGTGATATGTCCTGCAATGTTAAACCAGGAAATATTAAAAAATCTTATTTGAAACTACAGAGCTCTGAGTGATATCTTGCATTATAATGATGAAGTTTTGGTAAGAGCTATACTCCAAAATTTGTTATTTAAACGTGGGACTCCCAAAATCAGGGTTGGGACCCTTAAATAGTTTTTCCAGGAGTCTGTGGACCCTCAAATGAAAAATCCTAGGGGAAAACCATGTACCGGTATATCGCTACAGCTCTAGGAACCAGTCTATATATTGTAACGTGCACAATTAGAATATTATACAACATTTGCACTATATTTATTATATGATGTTGTGTATCTATATGGAGTAGTCAATTCTCTTCTATTTGCGCAGCGTACATTTTTAAGCGATCCTTATCAGGCCATGGCGATGAAAATCAAATATATTACTACTAATTTAGTCTTAAAACGGCCTGCATTACCCCGTATAAAATCTATGCTATTCCAATATCATTGATGCCTGCAAGCGTAAACTGTTGGTTATTGTAATAGCCTTTCTAGTCCTGGTTAAATTATAAATTATAAATGTAGATTGCATGATTAATATTCTGTATTAATTTATATTTTGTCTAACATAACGTCAAACACAAGCATATGATATCTCGCAGAGGGAGACAAAAACTCGCACAAGTTTCACACATATCATGGTCTCTCAGAAAAAAAGCATTGTTAGTTTTTCAAGATCAAGGCAGTTATATTGTAGTCATTTATGGCAATGTGTATAATCTTTATAGTACATTACTATATAAAAATGGCAATCTACTTGAAACACAAGCTGTCAAGCGATAGTGTCGACTGTAAATATATTTTCAAAAATAATGTAAATGCTATGTTCTTCTGTTGTCTTCTTGTCATATTTGTGCATTTATTGTTGTTTTAAAATTGTTTTAATTGTCAACTTAACTAAATTCTGTATTTTTGTCATAACTTTTAATTGTGTTGTTCATTCTTCACTGTGTGTGTCCAAAATAATTCATTCTTCACTGTGTGTGTCCAAAATAATATATTGTAATATAAAAACAAACTTGTAGTTTCAAAACTCGACAACTACATGAAACGAATTATTTCCTATAGTACACTTCAATCTTATATTCCTTAAATACATAATCATAAATTTGTCTCGTTTTGCAGCTGCACCTGGTAAGCCCTCTGCCATCAATGTCAAGGATGTCAAGCCAGATGGTGTGACCTTGACCTGGAAACAACCCAAACAAGATGGTGGGTCAAAGGTCGAGGCATTCCACATCTTGCAGAAGGAAGATGACGGTGATTGGAAGGAAATCGCCAAGGTTACCGGCTTTGATGAGGACTACAAGGTCAAAGGTCTTGTACCAGACAAGAAATACAACTTTTCTGTTGTCGCCGCCAACAAGATTGGTCGCAGTGATGCAGCAGAAACAACAGTACCTACAGTGCTGAAGAAGAAGGCAACAGTGCCATCAGCTCCTGAAGGACCCGTGGAGTTCATAGACATTCAGCGTAACTCGGTCATAGTTGCCTGGAAACCCAGCGAAACTGATGGAGGCTCACCAATCACTGGTTACTACATTGAGATGCGTGAGGCAACAAAGTCAGCATGGCAACGTGCGACAACAGTTAGCCCTGACATTACATCTTACTGTGTACAGAAACTGAAAGAAAAGGTGGAATATGTCTTCCAAATTTTTGCCGAGAACAAAGTTGGAAAATCCAAATCTCTTGTATCTGTTGGGGTCACAATCAAGTCTCCATTTGGTGAGTTGTGGTGTACCGATTTCTCTACTTGTCCAAAATGTAAACACATGAACATTTTTGAGCCCTTATTGTCATGTCTCAGGCTGTTTTTAGGTATTGGTAACTTAAAGTAATTTAACTTTTAAAGGCATTTTCGGTTAGTTTTCCATGCGCAGCTTCTTTGGGCGACCTCTTCTAAAACTATTGGATGGATTTTCCTACAAATTTACAGGAATGTTGCTTTTGATGTCTAGTTGTATTTTTTGACTTTTTTTTTTAATTTTTATTTTTTTATTTAAGTCCTATTATAAGATACATAAAATAGGAAAAATATAGCATTTTGTAAAAATTCCAACAAAATTAAAAAAATTAAGCATAATGGTACGGTTCCAAAAACCAATATTAAATCTCAATATGCATGGTGACCTATAAATTTAATTGCATATATTGTTTAAATATATGTTCAAATAAGTGCCTAGGAAGTTTGAACAAATTCTGTTATTAGGAACATAACAAAAAAGGAAAATATACCATTTCTATATAATTTCATACAAAACTTGGCCTTTTAGCATAGGGGTAGGGTTTCAATTTTTTTTCTAAACAAGCATGGGGACCTATCATTTTTATTGCACATTTTGTTTTTATATATGTTAAACTATGTGCTTAGAAAGTTTAAACAAATTCTATTATTGGGAACATACAAAAAAACAAGAAAATTGTATCATTATGGGCTTATTTGCGCATAAATTGTGGTAATGGTCTCAACAGATTTTGTAAAAAAATATGGGTTTTACATAAAGATGAGCTTTAAATGTTATTGTAATTAAATGTTCTTTACTTTAATACAATTTTAGCAGAATTGTGACCAATGAATAAATGATTAGACTTCAAAAATGTCTTATTTAGCTATTTCATAGACTTGTTCAATATTTTGGACAGATTGACATTACAAATTATTTTGTAAAATTTTAACAATCATGGTGACCTACCATTATTTTTGCCTTTTCTGTCTATATATATAACAGACTTACTGTACAAAAAGTTTAAAGAAAATCTGTTATGCAGGAAAAACTATAGAAAATGTCTTGAAAGAGTTCTTTTTGTGTGTTTTTATTTATGGGAAATTAGTGGGGGTTTTCAAAATACAAAAAAAAAATGGGCAGAAGAATACAGCTGTTTGAGGTGGATTTCTCTTACATTACTTTGCCAGAGTAATAGATATTTCAGCAATAATAAGACTTCTTGAATCTTTCTATTTGTTTAGATGTTCCTGATGCACCAGTAGGACCTCTTCAAGTCAGTGCTGTCACAAATGATTCTGCCACACTGTCATGGAAACCACCCACCAAAGATGGCGGATCACCTATCACAGGCTACAACATTGAGTACCGCGATGCTCGCCGTCAAACATGGATTACTGCCGGATCTGTTGACAAGGACACAACAACATGGACACAGTCCAAGCTTTTGGAAGACAATGAATACATATTCAAGGTCACAGCAGTGAATGCAATGGGAGAGAGCTCTCCACTTGAAACAAAGGAGGCTGTAAAACCAACCAAGGCACTCGGTAAGTTCGATTGTAACAAAGTATTTGATTGGTCAAAATGTTTAAATGTTCTTTTCATATTTACTGTCTTGGCAACTTGTCTTAATGTAGCCTAATTTTGTAATGTTTCCAATGTGTCCTTTATGTTTTATCGTCTGTTAATCCCATGTGCTTGAGTCTACTCCTGTTGGCGTATCAACAACCGGTGGTGTCTATTTGAAGAGTAGGATGATTGGGATTCTTCCAGGGTTCCCACGGGTCCTTGAAATCCTTGAAAGTACTTGAATTTTAAAAAATCAAGGCCTGGAAAGTGCTTGAAAATCTGATAAGGTACTTGAAAGTCCTTAAATTCTAGATTTTTGCTGTTCATCCCAAAACTGGCTATTAGTTGTGCATTCCTAGAATATTTGTTGCTGTTTTCGCGAATATTAGTCCTTGAATTTGGAAAAAAGGTCCTTGAAAGTCCTTGAAAAGTCCTTGAATTTGGCCTTCCAATAAGGGTGGGAACCCTGTTCTTCCATTTCTTTTCCCTCCTGGGAGTGACTCAAAATAAATAAAATTAAATGTTTTGACGAGCCACTACGCAACAATCCAATGCATACGTCTTTATGTCGACAAAGATATGATTGGAAAGCATGGTAAGATTGCTAACTTATTGAAGGGTGGATTCAGTGAGTCATTGTTTTCACGTAAACTGTTTGTTTTGTACATGTAGATACAATAAGTACCAAAGGTACTAGTATACCATTAGGCACTAGTCCTGGTACTAAAAAACGGAATTTGCCGCTCACCGGTAAGTGTGACTTTCGCAGTCTCAGTAATTCTATATGTGATTATCAACCCTCAAATGTACAGTGACATGATAAAAATTATCAAATATATGGCACATAAACCTACAAATGACATTGTCATGTTAAAAATAATCAGGTATATGACAAATGAACAAATTAATGGCACATAAACCTACAGATGTGGTAAAAATTATCAAAATGATTAACCTTCATCGACATGTTAAAAATGATCAAATATATGACAAATAAATTTGTCTTGAACAACTTAACAGAGGCATTGTTATTCAGAACACAAAATGGTGACTGTCAAAATTTATTTGAAGTTCTCTGACCGTGTTTTGTTTCATGAACATGTTTATTTAAATTGGGCTCATTACACAACAATAGATATTTACAATTCACACATTGCAATATCTGAGAAAAGCGAGAATAAGATTTTATTTGGTGACGTAGAAAACTTTGAAAAGGTAAATTAATCCACAGGTAAATGTATTTATCATTTATCTATCAACAGTTGTGCTGCTATACAATTCAGATTTACGTCATTTCCCCGTGCAGTCACGCAGATGTAAAAGTAGTTTCTAGGTCATGCAAATAATACTTATTTTTACATACAACTTAGTTTTAAGTATATGTTTCTCTCCGGGGCTATCAAGAAATGTTCATATGATGTTTAACAGTTAAATGTGTTAATGTTAATTGATAATACTTCAAAAAGGGTGGCCATTCATCTTTAGATGTTGAATAGATTTACCAGAAAATGTGACATTCTGTAAGTTTTTGATCTTCCGGCTGACACATTTGAGGTGTGGTTCCAGATAGAATTACTTGAGTAGGTAAATGTTAGTATCAGTATAATTTAGAAATAGAACCTCGGAAGGAAGGTTGCAGGTATATGTGTACAAGTATCCCCAGAGCACCTGTATGTAATTTGTCTGTAATATGCACTTTTTCATTACCTGTGTAAAATGCACTTTTTAATTTTTATATACAAGGGTTCATTGGTACAATGTTATATCTTCTTCTTTGTTTATATGTTGTTATAACAGTGTTGCACTGAACTCCCAATTTATTTGTATAACTCAATAAAGTGTCTTGACATCACACTATTTTTCTAAACATACACACAAATCTTATTCATATTTGCTGAGCACAGTCTGCGTCTCAATTAAATATAAACCCTCCATTAATTATTATTTTTCACTCACCTTGATAGTATTCTGACCGCATTTTTATTTATGTAATAAATATAAATATCTTTGCGTTTTTGTCCAGATTTCTCTCTTTTCAATAACGAATTGAGTAACATAAATAAATTTGACTGCGCAAATACAAGCCTTGATAGAGTGAAAAAGACATCATATTCGATCCATCTGGTTTAGATGCATGCAAGCATAATCTTTATGGAGTTGAACCCTTGCAAGCTAAAGGTCTATAAATCCTTGGCGTACACACTTACAATGCATGCGAGCGTAAAGCGTAGCAGTACTATAACACCTTGGAGTACACTCGCACCGTGCATGCGCAGATCACAACCGGAGGGTTTCTAAACCCAGGAGTACATATATATATGGCATGCGAGGGTAATATACAAACTATACTCCAAGGACTTACTGATCATACAAATAATTTAGTCGGCATGCATATAATCCTCTATTGTAAACCAATACAAACAATTTCTCAGAATTATTATCTTATATATACTGCAGTGCAATAACTCGGTAAGTGCAAAGTGTCTACTGAACTTATTGCACGAAGGTGACAGTAATGTTGTTTTATTATCACATTAATTTTGCGCATTTATTGTTGTTTTGTTTAAAAAGTGTTTTGATGCAATAACTCAGTAAGTGCAAAGTGTCTACTGAACTTATTGCACGAAGGTGACGTTATTACATTATCACATTCATTTTGTGCATTTAGTGTCGTTTTGTTTAAGAGGTGTTTTGTCAAATCTAATAATGTTTTGTTTTTACGTCTTAACCGTATTATTTATATTTGTATAAACTTGGGTCAAGATTTAAAAAAAAATAAAAGTGATTTATTGAGATAATTAAATTTTAGTTAAGTCTGTATTTTATGAAATGATTGCTGTGTACATCTGTCACCCTATTTAATCCAGCTGCTCCTGGCAAACCCTCTGCCATCAATGTCAAGGACATCAAGCCAGATGGTGTGACTTTGACCTGGAAACAACCCAAACAAGATGGTGGATCAAAGGTCGAGGCATTCCACATCTTGCAGAAGGAAGATGATGGAGAATGGAAGGAAATCACTAAGGTTACCGGCCATGATGAAGACTACAAGGTCAAAGGTCTTGTACCAGACAAGAAATACGACTTCGCTGTTGTCGCCGCCAACAAGATTGGTCGCAGTGACGCAGCCGAAACAACGACGCCTACAGTGCTGAAAAAGAAAGCAACAGTGCCAGCAGCTCCAGTTGGACCTGTGGAATTCATCGACATTCAGCGTAACTCCGTCATTGTTGCCTGGAAACCCACTGAAACTGACGGAGCATCTCCAATCACTGGTTACTACATCGAGATGCGTGAGGCACCCAAGTCGTCATGGCAACGTGTGACAACGGTTAGCCCTGACATTACATCCTACTGCGTTAAGAAACTTAAGGAAAGACAGGAATATTTCTTCAGAATATTTGCCGAGAACAAAGTTGGAAAATCCGATGCGCTGGTATCTGATGGAGTCACAGTCAAGTCTCCATTTGGTGAGTTGAAGTTTTGTGGTTGTTCTCGATCTGTTTAGTTAATAAATATGGTTGAATCAATTAGGGCCAATTTAATTAATTGAGGAAAGAGATTGGAAAAATATCAATTCCTATATTGAAACACTTGCTTATATTTATATATCCTATCATCATAATCAATATGTTTATATCACTTAGGTCCAATGTAATTAACAGCAAAAAGGAATTTCTTAATAGAAGTAATCGAAAAGGTATAAGTTGCTTCAAATGAAACTCTTACTTACTTAAATTAATTCTTCAGATGTTCCTGATGCCCCAGTAGGACCTGTAGAATTCAGTGACCTCACCCATGATTCAGTCAAGTTGTCATGGCAACCACCAACCAAAGATGGTGGCGCCGCCATCACCAGCTATATTATCGAACAGCGTGACACGCGTCGATCAACGTGGGTAAAGTCTGGATCAGTTGACAAGAACGCAACAACATTTACAGCCAGTAAGCTTCTAGAGGACACTGAGTACATATTCCGTGTCATCGCAGAGAATGCTGAAGGTCAAAGCAAGCCTCTGGAATCGAGCACTGTACGACCCAGCAGACCTAAAGGTAAGGGAGCAGAATTAACTTCTAATAATTTTGACACTTCGGCTTAAGATTCTAAAGAAGAAAAGATATTATAAAAATAACATAAGATCATCGATAAAAAAGGCTTCTACTTGAGGACTTCATATCTAGAACGACTCTTTTTGGCAGTTTTGCTAAATTTAAAAAATAATATTTACATCATTGTGATATTTGTTCATTACCACAGTCTTCTTGCCGCTCTATTGAGAATATGGTATTATAGTAGTTAGTATTAAAAGAAAAATATAAAAAAATAAAAAATTACGTGTCTTAACAACTTAGTGTTTTGCTTCAGATGTCCCAGAAGCTCCAACAAACCTCACTATCAAGGACATGAAGGAATCTAGTGTGACCTTGACCTGGAAGCCACCCAAGGTCGATGGAGGAGCAAGCATTGAGGCATACCACATCCGTGTCCAGGAGGGTGACAATGATTGGAAGGATCTCGCTAGTGTCAAGGCATTGGACACACAATACAAGGCCGACAAATTGAAACCCGGAAAATCATACAACTTCGCAGTAGTTGCAGAAAATTCCATCGGCAAAGGTCCGGCTCTGGAAACCAAAACAGCTGTGGTCCTCAGGAAAAAGCCAGGTAAATTATTTATGGCATCACTACAAAGGTTCATTATTACAGCAATTAATTGTTATATGGAATTCTCCGGAAAAAAATATTTATGCAGTTATTTATTATGTTGTTCATGTAAATTTTCAAAATGCCCTTTTATGGAAATTGTGGTTGTAATATGCAATTCTAAAAAAAAAAAAAAAAATGTTATGCAATTATTTATAAGAACATTATTTTAATTCAATGCTTCAGATTGATGATTTTACATACCATTTTCGTTCAAAAACAAAGGTTTGTTTATATAATGTTTTCCACACAAAAAAAATCAGTGTTTCTAAGTTTGCAATCAAATTTACCATATTTCCCCTAATAAGTAGCACCTCGCCTAACAGTAGCGTTCCCCAACTTTAAAAAAAAAGATCTTTAAAACAAAATTCAATTTTTTACGGTCTTTTGTATCCACACACAAAAAAAAAAAAATGAAAAATCACACAATAATTTTTTTTATTTTTTTTACATTTTGTAAGAGCGCCTACTTGCACTAAGTATTTAGCCTATTGAGACATTTTGTGTAGCAACCGGGCGCTGCTGTTAGGGGCAATCACTACTTTTGACAAAGTAGTTTGCAACTTCATCTGGACAAATAATGATTCTCTTTTCAGTAAAACCATCGCCACCAGTTGGACCAATCACATTTTCCAAAATCCTTCGAACCTCTGTCACTGTTGCCTGGCAACCACCAGAGAATGATGGTGGTGCTCCAATCAAGGAATACTTCTTGGAGGCCAAAGAAAATTCAAAGACTACCTGGTCTAAGGTCACAAAGGTCAAAGGTGACATCACATCATACTGCGTGCAGAATCTCAAGGACAAACAAAATTACATGTTCCGTGTGTTTGCCGAGAACGAGGTTGGAAGATCGGATGCCCTCGTCTCAGAAACTGTCACTCTAAAGTCACCATTTGGTAAGTTGTCTTTTATTATGGTTAGAAATTAAATTAAATTACTCAGATTAGTAATGTGTAGAAGTCAATTAAACTGGTTCCCTGTAGTTAATAAAATTTGTTATGTTAAGGTATTCTATGATTATAGACTGCTTCACTGCGCATGTACTGTTTCACTCAAACAAGTGACAAAGACCAATTTTTTGCCATAAATTATGGCTAAATAAAGCGCATTCCATCCATGATCATGGCCAAGCGTCTGATCGACGTTCTATAAAAACATACATGTATTGGGATTTCTCTCAATATTGTTTACATAATGCAGACGCATCACTTGCATAAAGGAAGTAAGGTGGCGGGATATCTATAAACTGTTAAAATGGCTACGCCTATAAAACAAACAGGTAAAGACAATGGCGGACTTCTACAGTCGTTTATATGTAAACGCTGTGTAGCAGTCTATCTATGATTAGTGATATTATCCAGTATGTCAAATGTTCTTGTGGATAAAAACAAAGGAATACCAAAATCAGTGTTTTGGAGAGATAATATAGGGAGAGGAATATCAACAGTTTGTTAAAAAGAATATGAAAGGAGAAATTTGGAATTGCTGAATGCGATAAATACAAAAATATTGCAGTCTTGGTTTGATTGAGACTGTTCATGAATGGTGGTGAAAATGCTTGCTACCGTTCACGCCCTCTAGCCCTGAACTGAGCAGAACTCAATATTTAAAATATCAGTAGTACAAAAGTTTGAGCCGTCCCGAAGACGGTATGCATATGACGGTGAACATGGAACTTTCAATGAGGTATTTTCATACTATTCCATGGCCAGTGGCATATGGTCCCAGTTTCCAACAGTTAGAAAAGTTAGTTTTAAGTTGAGTGGTCATTTCTAAATGTTCCAATTGTTACCAAAAACAAAACAAACAAAAAACACCTGTAAAAGGTTATGAGAAAATCCCAAATACTTTATGTAAATCTACTGTTTTGTCATTTCCTAGCCAATAAATAGCTTTAAACTAATCAGTGAAATATCTTCTTTCTTATTCAGATGTTCCATCCAAACCGGTCGGTCCACTCACTGTATCCGACGTGACAAAGAACTCTGCTGAGTTGTCATGGAAACCATCAGAGTCAGATGGAGGTTCACCAATCACTGGCTATGTGGTAGAATGCAAGCAAGCCACTAGCACTTCCTGGAAAAAGGTCAGTGATCGTCGTGAAACTCGTGAGATTTTGATAAAGGGACACATGGCAATCTTAAAGTTGTTATCAAGTAATACATTTAAAATCTTGATTCATAAATCTCGTATCATTTTTACTTGAAACCTGCTTGCATATATTAAAAAAAATTTGAGTTCTCAGTTGCTCTTCATTAATCTACCACAGGTTTAAATATATCATTTGTGCAATATAATCAACAGTTAGTAATATGGAAAAAAAAATGCTTTGAACTATCTTATAATTAGTATTAATGAGTGAACAAATGCAAGTTCTGTAAAAAAAAAAGTAACGGGATACCGCGAGTTTTAAAAAATCAAGATTGCCGATTGTCCCTTTAATAAACACTGTCTTAAAGCGTATTAACTTGTTAGGATAGCCACCTTCAATTTACTCAGTTAAAACCTGCAGAATACAAACAGCAGTCAGATTTGCATAAACATGTTATGATTTTAGAAGTGTAATCATTTTCTAATTAATTCAAAACTTACCAAACACCACACAATCTTCGTATAATCACGCACGGTATTTAATGATTAGTTTTCCAAATATGGTAATACTTTGTATGCCACACGCTTGTTTGAATGTTTGAATTTGTGTAATAACTGTCGCATATGATCTTTATCTATAGCTGGGCGAAGTACGTCCTACTCAGACACGCTTCACCGCAGATAAACTGTTTACGGATAATGAGTACCACTTCCGCGTTATGGCCGTTAATGCGGAAGGCGAGAGCGAACCGTTACAATCGGAAGTCCCAGTCATGATCAGGAAGAAGATTGGTGAGTAGAGGCTTGGATTATGAATAATGTATCGTTGTAACATTGCTTGTTTTTTCATCAACATGAAAGATAATATGTAGAAGTGACAAAGATATCTTGTTTGACACTTTCAATTAAATTTAAAGTCATCCCAAATTACAAATAACATTTCTGTTTAAAAACTTTAAATGGAATTTTATCACTTATCTTATTAAAATAAAATGTGAATGATTTTCAGATGCCCCAGAAGCCCCTGCTTCTCTCAAGGTCACAAAGGTCAAACCAGAATCAGTTGACCTCCAGTGGACACCACCCAAGAAAGATGGAGGGTCAAAGGTCACTGCTTACCATATATTCATGGCAGCGACTCCAGGAGAGTGGACAGAGGTCATCAAGGTCAAGGGAATTGAAGACAAGTTTGCTGTAAAGAACCTGAAGGAAGGACAGACTTACTATTTCGCTGTTTCTGCTGAAAATGAGGCTGGTGTAGGACCACAGTGTGAACTGGAGTCACCAGTCACAGCCGAGAAACCTAAAGGTATACTATACACCAGTCTGTTGCTGTGTGTCTTCATTAAACATAACTTTCAGTGAATCAGTGAGTCGGCAACTTTATCTTAAGTTTTAAGGTTATACAATATCAAGTTCCTCAAAAAATGTATCTGTTTTTTTCTCATTGATTAAGCGGACTACAAAGCGTAATAATAAATGTTTCATTAAAAAAATGATTCATTGATACATGTTTGATATCATAGAAGTTGTAAGTGAACGCCCTGCCTCATTTATTTACTTATTTTGTGACAACATAGTTCTATTCTAAATTCCTTTTTCCCCCTAGATCGCCCCTCATCCCCGGAAGCCCCTCTGGAGGCTAGCGACATCACCCAGAACAGTCTCAAGTTGTCATGGCAACCCAGCAAGAGCGATGGCGGCTCACCCATCACAGCGTACATAATAGAGATGCGCGAGTCGTGGAAGACAAAATGGAGCATGTGCGGTAAATCCAAACCCCGTGAGCTGACTTACGATGTCGGAGGACTGAAGGACCAGGAGGAATACCTGTTCCGCGTCTGCGCCGTGAATGCAGTCGGCCAATCAGAGTTCCTAGAAATGAGGAAACCAGTTCGAGCTCAGACTCCACAGAGTAAGTTGGAATCAGTTTAGGTTAAACTATGTGGTTTGACAGATTAATGCACCTTTTGGCTATATATTGTGAGGGGAGTGGGGGTGGGGATGATGGTATTTCTTTAAGTGTTTCTCAGGTTAAAATGAAAGTGTGTTACAAGAAGCTTTCTTAAAAGTTTTGTAAAAAACAGTGTCCTTCTTTAGACTAAATATGGATACCCAGGTTAGATCTTTTAAAACTGTAGACATTACTCTTATTTACTTGAAATAATCTCACAAATTATAAGCCAGTTGATACAAACATTTTCACAAATACATATACTGCATTTTCAGTACATAGTATTTGTTTATAGAGAGATGTTTCATTAATTCAAAAGTGCTTTACATGTACCTTGAGACCTTTGGACATATTATTCCACCCTATGAATATCAACATATTTAATGTTATTCCATATTGATTACAGCCTTGCCCAGCCCACCAAAGAATGTCCGTGTTACACGTGTGGTTATAAATGTTATTCCTTATTCATTACAGCCGTGCCTAGCCCACCACAGAATGTCCGTGTTACCCGTGTGGTTAGCAACTCCATCTTCCTCGAATGGAAGCCCCCGCGTGACAATGGCGGTTCTAAGATCTGTAACTACCACGTCTGGATCAAAATCCACGACACGGATGACTGGAAACATGCTCACACCACGGATACGTTGAAACTGGCAACGGAAACGATAAACCTTGCATGGGACACGACCTACATTCTGGGCGTTATTGCCGAAAACGATGTCGGAGAAAGTGAAAAAGCACTGTCGGAGCCTACTGAAGTTGAGAAGCCACGTGGTATGATAGATATAGTGTATATAGTTTAAATCAATGCTTTGTAAACCATAAACTTTCAAGTCTTACATAAAATTTAAACCATAATCAAAACCGACACAACCTATAAACTTTCTCCATAATTTTCTCCACTAATTTTCTATTTTCATTACAAATGAATCCTTCTCTTTTGTTATTCTTAAAATTAAAATATAAATAGCGGGGTGCCATTTTTTGTTACACAACTTATGAATATTTTACCAGATGTCCCATCACGCCCATGCGGACCTGTGGAATTCACCAACATCAACCGAACATCATGCACTGTGACCTTCAAGCGTAGCAAGGACGACGGGAACTCACCCATCACTCACTATGTTGTCGAGAAACGTGAGAAATTCAAGCGTGTCTGGACCCATGCTACAGATGTACGAGCAGACACAATATTGACGGGCGAAATGAAGAACTTGGAAGAAAACATGGAATATTCCATACAGATCAAGGCAATTAACTCTGTCGGAGCTTCCAAACCATTAGAGTCTGAGAAGACAGTCACACCCAAGAGCCCGTTTTGTAAGTTCATTTGTTTTTCGTGCAAATCCACATCCTAATGTGACAAACCGTGGGGATTCTCTCTTTGTTAAATGGGGCAGGGGGAATTGAACCCATCTTAAAAATACCTTGAGTGTATTCTAATGGACCAGAGGGACTTTACCTTCTTAAAATATCTTGAGGATTCACGTTTGGTTAAATGGAGCAAAGGGAGTTTAAACCTTCTTTTTGGAGATAAAAAAAACTAAAATTGAAAACTTGAAAATTCCCTTTCTGTAGTGGAATAACTATTACTTAGTTTGCCTTCATTTTAACATCAGCTTATGAATAAAAAAAGAAGAAAATCTGTGAGTAACCCTTAACCCCCTACATACATATAATGGACTGTACTTTTTTTGAATTAAGACCATTCCATTTATGTGACAAAGGGGTGTTTTGGGGAAATAACTGATCAGCAGCTGGACAAGTTGCTCGCAGGGTGACCTGGGTTTACAATGGACGCAAAGGCTATTATAGTCGTGCTTAGCGGGTTAAGAATGTTTATATAACTTGAAAATATCTATAGATAACCTAAATAACTTATTACCACTCCCATTGTAAGGAATTCAAATTATTTCTAGAAAATAGAGTTGAATATTGTGAGGATTTTTTTTCAGCTGTGCCAACTGCGCCACGAGACCTTCGCCCAACGGAGGTTACTTCCGCACGTACAACTATCGAATGGAAGGCTCCAGAAAATGACGGAGGTGTTCCAATTAAAACTTACTACATTGAGAAACGTGAAAAGAGCTATGGCAACTGGAAGAAAGAAGGCCAGGTTGCAGCACCAACGATGATCTATGACATTGTAGGGTTATCAGAAGGCATTGACTACTTTTTCCGTGTTTGCGCAGAGAACGCAGAAGGAAAAGGTCCATTCATTGAGAGGAAGGAGGCGGTTAAACCTGTCAAGGGCAAGAGTGAGTATAATTTATTTAATACAAAAACGTTTTTTTAAATTTCAGTTTATTCCAATACAAAATTGGGTTTTAAAAGGTGATGCTGAAATTCAGAAATAGAGGTTAAAATTAAAATATTTAGTAATGTCGAATTATACTAATATTGAGACTTTTGATTTTAAACCATTAACATGGTTAAGATTTTAATTTATATAAAATATTTAAAAGGTTATGATTTATGTATTTCATAATATTTGCAACATGTACCTATAATGATACAATATACTGTGATTTATGTATTTCATAATATTTGCAACATGTACCTATAATGATACAATATATTGTTATTAGATATAACTAGTACCTTTTCCTATTCCTCCCACAGCTGTCCCTGACAAACCAACTGGACCAATCAAATTCAAGGACATAGACGCGACGAGCCTCACACTGGAATGGTCGCCGCCCAAGAATGATGGCGGGTCAAAGATCAGTGGCTACAAGATACATGTCACTACTGACCAGAAGATCTGGACCAATGTCACAATTACCGAGAAGACCATTTACAGCGTGACAAAGCTTGTCACCGACCAATCATATTACTTCAGAATCTACGCTTTCAATGACATTGGTGAAAGCAAACCATTGGATTCTGATGAAGTGATCTGCAGAATACCGAAAGGTAATATTTTACTGGATGAGTTTCAAATAAAAACCTTTTTTTCCCCTCAATACCTGGTAGATAATTTGTTACTATAAAAAGACAATTTGTTACTAAAAATAGAATGTTGTTCAGAACATTGTTGGTGGAAAACACCAAATTACCAAAGCTTAAATATTTGTTTCAATAAATTAATCGAGTTTGTGTTCTTTTCACTAAATCTTATATTCTTTATTCATTTATCTAGGTAAACCAAGCAGACCAAATGAACCATTCACTGCCAAAAATGTTACCAAGGACACAGTTGAGTTGTCATGGACACAGCCTGACAGCGACGGTGGATCACCAATCACAGGCTACCTGATTGAGAAGCGCGATATTCTCTACACAAGCTGGAGTCGCATAGAGCAGACAACAGACAACAGCACGACAGTCATCTTGCGAAGGCTGGCTACTGGCTCTGAGCTTCTGTTCAGAGTGTCTGCTGTGAACAAACTGGGAACCAGTGAGCCCCTAGAAATGACCAAATCTGTCAAGATAAAAAGTCCATACGGTAATTTATATTTTCTAGTTTATTCTTTATCAATTCCATATAATATAGAGGATCTTACATGAGTACTCATTCATTATTGAATTTATTAAATGAGTTGACAAAATGATATAATGCGAGGCTTTGCCGAGCATTATATCATTTTTGCTAATGAGTTTAATAAATTCAATAATGTATGAGAACGAATGTTAAATTCTATTTATCACATAACTCACAAATCAACTTTTATTGCATTTTGCCCGTCGCTTTAACATGCAAAACCGACATAAACTGGGGGAATTGGATCATAGTTATTATCGATTTTTTTTTTACAGTGCATACTAGGCTTATCGAAAGTATAGAATTGTGTTATTACACTCTCACACCATAAGTTATGCGATAGCATTTTATTATACAACCTTTACCAAGAACAGTTTATTTCAACTTAAATGTATGCAGTGTTTTGTCTTTATTGTAGAACTCTATCAGCTGTACCACACCGATTTTTTAAATGGTAGATTTTCTAAGTTTAATTATCTTTTTATTGTAGAAGTATTGAATTTTAATAATTAAAACCTTCAGTTAAGATAACAATTTTATTATATAACTTTCAGATGTGCCATCAGCACCGCAGGGACCTCTCGTCATTTCTGACGTCACTGAAACCAGCTGCCAACTCAAATGGAAACCGTCTGAGAAAGACGGAGGTACACCAATCACCAAATATGTCATTGAGGTGCGAGAATCTCGTCGCAGCATGTGGAGCCAGTCGGGAACGGTTGATGCAGACACGACAAAGTTCGTCGTCAAGAATCTGTCTGTCGGCAACGAGTACAATTTCAGGATCCTTGCCGTGAATGCTGAAGGTGAAAGTTTACCTCTGGAGGCTGACGAAGCCGTGATTCCAAAGAAGAAAATCGGTATGTCTATAAATTGTCAGTCAACTGCATTCATTGCTTGCTGTTTAAGTTGTTAAGGTTTCTTTTTGTATAGCAGGTAGTGTAGCATTTTTTTATTCTGACTCGATAAAATTGTAAAAGTCTTATTTACTTATATGTTAACTCGCAATTTGATATATTAACTCGCAATATTTTGTCATTCATCCATATATAGCTTGAGTAAATATATGATACATTAACTGAATACTTATTTTGATACAAAAGTACATAAAGGTAGTATTTTCATTCTCTAGAACCGCCCAGCACTCCAATCAAACTCGCGGTTGACAAGGTCACAGACAAGGACGTCAACCTCAGCTGGAAGGCCCCCAAATCTGATGGTGGCTCTCGCATCAAGTGTTACAAGGTATACAAGAAGTCTGACAAACCGGGCAGCGTCTGGAGTGATGCTGGTACTGTAGACTCGTACAAGACAAATACTACCGTGACCGGACTCTCACCGGATGAGAAATACACGTTTGCCGTGATGGCCGAAAATGAGATGGGTCTTGGAGAGATGGCAGAGACAGATAGGGCTATCTCACTGCAGAAACCAGTTGGTAAGTTATTCTTGGTGTATCATATGGCAGTGTTGGTGTATCATGTGACAGTGTTGGTGTACCATGTGACAGTGTTGGTGTATCATGTGACTGGTTTGGTGTATCCTCAGACAATGTTTGTGTGTCATGTGACAGCATTGGTGAGATAGGGTCTTGAAGTGCTGACTGCAAGCTGCTCTTTTGAAAAAAAATTACACTTTTTAGACATTGGGTTCTTTAATTTGATAATCGAGAAGAAAAAAAAATCAAAAAAATAATGATGACCCTATCCTTGTTTTTTCCATTTATAGAAGTAAGTTTTTTTGTTTTTTTGAAGTTCTTTTTAGCATGTATGATTTATAGATGTTTTTCTGTTCAGTTTTGAATACGTGTTGTTTCGTTTTTAGTACACTTATGTATTTCTTATTGCAGGCCCACCATCAGCACCAGAAGCACCATTACAGGTCACAGAGGTCACCAAGAACTCCGCCGTCATCACATGGAAGGAGAGTCTAGAAGATGGTGGCTCTCCCATCACCAACTACCTGATAGAGATCCGCGAGGCATGGAAGACTACATGGACGTACGTGGAGAAGAAGAAGATCACCACATACAAGCTGACACGACTCACCGAGGGCACCGAATACGTTGCACGTGTCAAGGCAGAAAATAAGCATGGACAGTCAGAACCACTGGAGAGTGACAAATTTACACCAAAGAATCCTTATGGTATGTTATAACCGCTATCCTTGTTTAAGAAATTTGTAATTGAAAACTTTGTTCGTTCTGAAAAATAGCTCTTAACCCTTTCATCCATGCATTTGCCAAATGGACCCTTACTTACAGTTGGGTTGTATGAAAGTTGTTAAGAGGTAAAAAAAAAAGGGTTAGATAGAATTGGTATTTGTTTTGTCGGTTTTATGTGTATTAAGCATCTAGTCATAATTAATTATTTATTTCCCCAGGACCACCATCAGCCCCTAACGGTCCCCTCGCAGTTTCTGACATTACATCTAACTCATGCAAGCTGTCATGGAAAGCACCAGAATCTGATGGTGGCATGCCAGTCAAACAATACATTGTGGAACGCCGTGACGCCAAACGCCAAACGTGGGTGGAGGTTGATACGGTGAGAGGGAAGACCACCACGTGCGACGTATCACGTCTGCTTGAGAGTGTGGAGTATGAGTTCCGCGTGTTTGCTGAGAATAGCGAAGGCAGGAGTCCGGCCCTAGAGACCAAGGATAAGACCGTCTGTAGGAAACAAGCTGGTATGTTATACGTATATGTTTTATGAATGCATGTGTGGCATAAGTCCTGTGTTTTGTTTGGAAGCAGACTACTCAATTGCCTTAAATCTAACATAAGCTGATGATATTATAGCAAGTAAATAACAGACATAATAGAAATATACGGCATATTTTGTGACATATTCTGAAATGTTTGTGTTTTATTTTGATAGTTCCATAAGATACAGTGTGCATTGCATTGTGTCAGATAATTTTTTTTTTAGTAATTTCTTTTCTCTCAATTTCAAAACTGTATAGTGGGGAGCATATTTGTAATTTAAATAAGGTTATGGTATAAAAGAATGTGAAACCATTAAAAAAATATCTCAATATTTTTTTTATATCTGCAGTTAAACCTGGTGTCATTAACGGTAAACTCAAGGCTAGTGACCTTACCCAGGATTCTGTGACGTTGTCATGGTTACCTCCCATGGATGACGGTGGTTCGCCAATCACCCGCTACATCTTGGAGGCACGTGAAACTGGAGGCAACTGGAAACAGATTGCAGAAATTCCACGTGCTAAGAACGATTACTGCGTGAAGGACCTGGTAGAGGGAGAGGAGTACGAATTCAGGATCTCCGCAGAAAACAGCGTTGGACGCGGCAAACCTGTGGCTACGGATATGATAATCAGGCCAACGAGAGAGTATGGTGAGTTGCCATGACAACAGTGTTACTTTATTATGATCATGTAGTCCAAATAAGTAATGAAAATGTTCCTAGCATATTCAGTTTCATTAATTTTTGATAGGTAAGATTTTGATGTGAAATCTGTTTGGTTTCTGATAGACTTACTGTAGCATAACTGTTATTCAAACTCTGCTTACATGCATTTTACACCATTTTCTCTGTCAAATATTTGGCCTAAAGAGGCCTTTATCAAGATACATACAACACTGTGCTACATGGGTAACTGTTAGTGAACTTGACTTTATAAATACTGAACGTCATGACATCAATTTGCGAATGTCTCAGTACTTTCATTGTATAATTATATTATTCTTACAGAGGCCCCAAGTTCCCCAGGCGGACCTCTCAAACCCAGCGACCTCACCAAAGACTCCGTGACATTGTCATGGACACCACCAAAGGACGACGGTGGATCACCACTCACTGGCTACGTCATCGACAAGCTCGACCTTGAGCGTGGCGGGTGGGTTCACGCCGCACGCCTTCCAGCCGACGTTACCTCACATAATATTGATGGCCTTACTAAGAATCACAGATACAACTTCAGAGTTTACGCAGAGAATAAATACGGCACTAGCGAACCCATTGACTTGTACGAACCAATCAAGGCTTCCAGTGGTATCGGTATGTCAGCTTGGATAATTCATATTAAATCCTTTTTTTTCTTTTTATGTCTGAATGAATAAATGAATGAATGACGTTTTGCAACATGTTGACACATAAGTACGTCATTGTGTTAAGAAATGGTCGGAGGAAAAATGAGGCAGTCAGTTATTAGAAATTATGGTAAAAACATATATTAAAACTATTCACAAATAAATTTGGGATGATGTGTTTTTAAAATATTGTTTATGTATATTTACAGGGTTCTTATAATACATAACCCTGATATTAACAAGTGAAAAACGTAGAGCTTACATATATACGTAAATAGATGAATACATATAAAGATAATTATTCATTTCTGTCCTGTCATTTTCCATTCTTAGATGTGCCGTCTGCTCCTGAACACATGAAGGTCAAGGACATCACCAGTGACTCAGTCACCATAGAGTGGTCTGCCCCTAGATCAACAGGTGGTGCCCCCATCGTCGGATATGACATCGAAAAACGAGATGCCGGTAGACAACAGTGGAGCCGAGTCACGCGTGTGGAACCAAAGCAGACGAAATTCACCATCCCTAATCTTCTTGAGGGAAGACCGTACGTGTTCCGGGTGATGGCAGAAAACTCTGAAGGTCTCAGTGAGCCTGCGACCTTGGAGAATGCTGTCATACCAGAAGTGGAAGTTGGTGAGTTGCATTATGGGCAGTGTGTATTAATTTATCGAGAGGCCAGCGCAAGGCTATCGTAACTACCTATAAATAAAAAAGAAGATACAATGGTCTTAGGCTGACTCCTCATTATATCTATTGTTGGGCTGGGTCAATGCAGCATTTTTATGAAAGTTAATTGAACCATACAACTATGAAATGTTTTCTGTTGTCTTCTAGAACTATTTACTTATTTTGTAAAATGTAGCTGTTTTAAATTAGAAAAAAAATCAATGCTTCAGTGATATCTATTTTTAATAATACACAACCGACGTTGACCATTTTATTTTAACATTATAGAATGGGTTCCAAGGTTTTTTATCGATGCAACATTACATAAAAATAATAGTCCTGCACTCAAATCTCGACAAATTATCAGTGTTATAGAAAGTATGCTGAGCATGTGTTCTAATCCTTGCCACATCACAATAATGTTATAGTTCCCGCATTCAAATTTCAACCAAGGTGCAGATATGGTAGTTATATTATGTAAATTATAAATAGTTTGTTACAGTTTAAATTTTATACAATGGTGAATATTTGCAGGTGTGCCTGGTGCACCAGAACTTCTAGAAGTTACGAGTCTGGAAAAAGATTCCGCCGCGCTGCGATGGAAGAAACCCAAATACGATGGTGGCTCACCAGTCACGGCTTACATTATTGAGAAACGTGAAGAGTTTAAGGAAACCTGGACTAAAGTTAAACAGGTGGACAATTACGTTTACACACTGAAAATCAAGGATTTGGTTCCCGAAAAGAAGTACTACTTCAGAGTCAGTGCTAAAAATAACATTGGTGTTGGGGAACCGATCGAACTGCAGGAACCAGTTGTTCCCAGCAAACCAGTCGGTAAGACTTTGCCCCATTTTCTCTTTCTTTTTCAGCTTGTTTAGTCTTTGATAAAAATGTGAGTTTGATTTCGTTTTCATACTTTATACCAATTTTTCTTCTAAAATCTCTGTTTGAAGTAGAAGACAAAATGGGTTTAACAATGTTATCTTAATTCTTTTCAACTTCCATTGTCTTCTAGACAAACCCTGCAAACCCACTGGTCCCCTGGAGGTCAGCGACATCACATCTGACCATGTCAAGTTGTCATGGCAACCACCAGAGTATGACGGTGGGTCACGCCTCACTGGCTACGTTGTGGAGAAATCTGAAGCAAGGAGACCAAAATGGCTACGTGTTTCGAGGTACTCACCGGACGAGCTCACTGCCGACCTAGATAACCTGGTTGAAAACACCGACTACTATTTCCGCGTGATGGCAGAAAACAAAATGGGACTCAGCTCTCCTCTGGAGACGTCAAAATCTGTGAAACCAGTCAGTCCATACAGTAAGTATTCAATCGTAAAATTGAAACACAGTCTCTTAGAGTTCTCCAGGTTGAATTTTATTGTTTCATTCCAGTCCAAACTGAAATATTGGTGGCACATGGAGATGCTACCGCTGTCTGCCTGGTTTTTAGAAAAATTGAAGCCCAGTTAAAATAGTATAAACCCTCTTCACAATCTAGCAGAGTTGCCTGGATTTAAAACTATGAAACTATTCTATATATGTACCCGTTATCATTTTTTGAATCACGAGTATTTGTGCTTGTAGGCGTTCCATCAGCCCCAGTTGGACCAATCAAAGTTCTGCAAGTGACACGTGACTCAGCAACCATCCAATGGGAAGCACCCACATCAGATGGAGGTACACCAATCACAGGTTACCTTGTTGAGAAGCGCGAAGGCACTCGCCGCATGTACATGCATGTTGGCAAGACAGATGCAGATCGAACAAAGATCACAATATCTGGTCTGAGGGAGGACACAGAGTTCCATTTCAAGGTCGTTGCTGAAAATAAGATGGGAACCAGTCCAGGACTGGAAACAGAGCAACCAGTCATACCCAAGAGAACATTTGGTGAGTACCAAATAAATTTAACTTTATATTTCCATCATCTCAAGTTTGAATTCTTAGGCATACAAAATATTCTTGTAAAATAAAAAAGATTTTGTTTAAAGTAGATATTTTTGTCAGTTATATTTTATACATCACGTCTCTAAAGGGAACTAAAGGGAATTTCGTGAAACCACTCAATTGTTAATCACAATGAACTGGTTTGTCACACTTAAGGATCGGGCCCTTAACTCAAAGGTCAAGGTCACACTTGGAAGTCAAAGGTCAAATGAACTTCGGGGGGCATTTATCACTAACTGGTGACATTTCTTGACATTTCTCTTTTGTTGTTATGTTGTTTTTAAGAATCATTCGCAAAATTATTTTCTTTGTATCGCAGAACTACCACAGCCTCCTACAGCTCTACGAGCCTCGGACGTTGACAAGAACTCGCTGACTTTCAGCTGGGAGCCCCCATATGGAGACAACACCATCACCGGCTACATTGTCGAGAAGAAGAAGGAACACTCCGACGACTGGTCTAGGGTGGCTCGCGTTCCTGGAAAGGTCCTGACCCATCATGTGACCGGTCTCACAGCAGGTGGCGCTTTCTACCTGCGTGTGTCGGCAGAAAATCCCGCAGGAATCAGTGAGCCCGCAGAACTGCCAGGCGTTGTGGAACTTAAGGGAAGCAAAGGTATGTTTTATCTGTGTCAACTTGGTGGTTTTGGAATGAATGTTCTGTTTTCAGTAGACATAACTAGGTATATTTTGCTTTATCATTTTTAGTAATACTTGTCTTAATCCGTTTTTGTTGAATCGTTGTCTTTATTACATTTCTATGGGTGAAAGATTGGGATTTATCAGTGAAAGAATATTCATAATCGCTAAATATTAATAACTAACTCCGAACATAAAAATAACTAACTGCGACGTTGAGTTATGACGTCAATAACGTGTTGGTGACGTCGACGTCATTGTTGGTGATGTCGACGTCATCCGCCGATAACGCTAAATAAAGCGAATAATTCTGGTTAGAATCATACATAATCTGATTAAAAATGTAATAAATAGATTATTTAACTGTTGTGATCGATTATATGGAAGTCCTTCACTCGATGGTAGGCGTGTTTTGCTTTTCACTCACTCGCTTACGCTCGTTCGTGAAAAGAACAACACGCCTATCATCTCGTGAAATATTTCCCTATAATCGATCCCAGCAGTTAAATAATCTCTATTTATTTTGTTAATAAAGTGTTGGTTTAGAATGTTGTCTTTCACTCTATTTTAATTTAAATGCATGTAAATTCCGTGTTTTTGTTATTATTCTTTAACTTTTAAATCTACCGACAAATTATTTAGTACTTTATTAAAAAGAGCATGTTTAGTTTTAAAAAACAAACTTTTCTTTTGTTTAATACAAGCATGATGTTTTTCTTTCATTTCAGATAAATTAAAAACAAATGTCCATGTAAGCATGCTTTATGGAATAGTTTTACATGTATTCTGCGTTTGTTGATGTATTCTGTTTACATGTATTCTATTTTTACCTGTACAATTTATGTAATATGTAATAAATTAGCTTTCAATAAACAAAATAAAATATTGCATGTTTTTGTCTTTATTTATGTAAATATACTCCCCTGCATGTATGCATGGTGCCTCAATTCTCAGTATTGTATGTTTAAAAATGTCTTTATTCTATGTTCTGTTTTAACACTCTATACGGTAAACAGTTAAAATTCATGTATTATAGGTCCTCCCTTATTTGTTTCAGCAATGGTACTTATAACAAATGAACATTTTAAATAAAGAGAAAATTATTAAGATAAGAGATGTTGTTATTAAAATGTTCAATATAAACAAACATTTCCATAAAAAAAAATTCTCAATGTTATAAAATTTAATGCTTGAATATCTGTCACTCTCATAGAAAAACCGGGAGCACCTGCCAAAGCCCCTGAAATTCTGGAGGTTGGACCCAGATTCTGTGAGTTGTCATGGGAACCCCCAGCACATGACGGTGGTTCACCAATCACAGGATACTACATTGAGAGGGCCGACCTGTCCGGTACAAGATGGCTGCCAGTCAACAAGACCCCATATAAAGATACGAAACAGAAGCTCATGGACCTACACGAGGATATTCCGTACGTGTTCAGGATACGTGCCGAGAACAGAGAGGGCGTTGGTGAGCCATCACCGGCATCAGAACAAGTCTACTGCAGAGATAGAATTGGTATGTAATATTTTATGGCAATTTTTATGCCCTTGAATTGAGGCATATAGTAACTGCACCATCCGTCCTTTCATCCATTCGTCCGTCCTTCCGTCTGAAATAAACATGTCTCATCCACAACTTTGAAAGAACTGAAGAGATTTCCATGAAACTTCACCTAAATGTTAATCTTAATGAAGGTCAAATGAGTCGAAATTTTTGGTGGTATTTTAAAAACATAATTTATTCAATTTATTATGAATAGATGGTATCAATTCACATGTTTTCTTTGATTGTTTTTAAAAAAAAGCTTCAATATGAAACTATTCAATACAGTTTTTATTCTGATAAGTGAATACCTATATATCGAGTTCTTACCCTTACAGCCACTGCTCCACCCAAATTTGTCAAAGAACTCAGTGACCTTTCTGTGTGTGAGGGCAAGGAAGCCATTTTCACGTGCGAAATCACGGGAATGCCCCGCCCTGAAGTCACATGGTACAAAAACTATCGTGAGGTGTTTAGTGGACGCCACTACAGCATCAAACAGGAAGGAACAAAATACACGCTGATTATCAATAAAACGGAAGAATCGGACATGGGCGGTATCGAGTGTAACGCCAGAAATAAGTTTGGGTCCGCCACCACCAGGGCTAACCTGGATGTTGAAGGTACGTTATTGATTGTCACATGGTCCTAGCTGAAAGTAAGAAAAGATCTGATATCAAGGAAGTATCTGGGTCCGCACTTTAGAAGTAATGTTTAAAACTATTGTTTAAAATAACTTTCTTGTTATGTGACATTTAAGGATATTTTCAAGTTTTTATGTTGTATTTTTATGATTTGTCAGTTCAAGAATAAAATAATTGAAGAAATGTATCAATCATTTGGCTTGCTTATTTCGAATATTTGATTTTCATTTACTGAATAAGTCTGTGTTAAATTCATTTACCTGTAAGATTTAATTAGATATTTGATACAAGTTATTTTTATTACCCATTCAGCTCCACCCAAAATCCACGATGTGCCAGCACGGTACATCGAAGGGCTCAAATTCTGCCGTGGAGACACCATCCATGCCCGAATCATGTTCACTGGTCGCCCAACACCCACGGCAACATGGTCAATAAACGAGAAGACACTGAAGTCGTACCGTCGCGTGGAGATCAAGACGACCACTCGTCACTCCATCATCACCATTGATGAGGCGGAGAGAACCGACGACGGAATTTACACGTTTACCGTGGAGAACAAACTCGGAAAAGACTTCTTGGAAATTCCAATTTCTGTTATCGGTAAATATTCTTCTTGATTAATATGCCAGCAAAAATTGTATATTCAAAGGATCAGCATGAAACTTTTGCATCTTTTTCTGTATCATATATGATTACAAGAGTTTGACATTGTGTTTCATGTCCCAGTTTACAATAAATTCACCAGAAAAATTGATAAAAGTTTGTATCATCCTTAAATATTTTTTCTCCACCTTTCTAGACAAGCCCGATGTTCCACAAGGACCAACAAGAATCGAGAACACCTCAAAGTATTCCGTTGACCTCACATGGCGTGAACCTCTGAACAACGGAGGATCTGTTGTCACAGGCTACATCATAGAGAAGTGTGACATGACAACCGGCGTGTGGCGTCGGGCAACCACGTCAACGTCGACCTCCGTCACCGTCAGCTGTCTGGAAGAACACAAGGAGTACAAGTTCCGAGTGTTGGCAGAAAACCTTGTCGGAATCAGCGAGCCTGGGCCCGAGTCAGAGATCGCTGTGACCCGAGAACAGACACCTGATATAGACTATGATGAAATATGTAAGCATAAATGTGTTCATGAGTGTAATTATGGCAATAGGAGAGATTAGAAATTAGATCAGAAATAATAGTGAATTATTTGATTTATATTAAATATCATTGAACATTTCAATTATTGGTGTGGGGCCAAACTTTTTGAAAAAAATATTTGACAATAAAAAAGTATGTTTCAATTATTGGGGGCCCAAACTTTTTCACAAATGTTTTGACAATCAAAAAAAAAAGAAGGCTAGGCCCCACTAGCCCCTCCCCCTCCCCCAACTCCCGACTCCTACGCCTATGAATATGTGTACGATTCTTTAGTATATGCCTTGCGTAACAGCCATCTCTGCGACAAGTTTTGTTCTTTTCTCTTAGATTTACAACAGAAAGTGCTTTCTATATTGACTAGCCGCTTAGAAAACGTACATTTTAAGTAACCATTCAGATATGCAAGCATTTACATACCTCCTTAAATTATTTTTTTTAATTCACTGAATCACATTATTTCCTACAGTTGACTCCACAGTGCGTGGTAAGCACGTGAACATCGACAACATCCGTGGCGACGTCCTCGGTAAATACATCATCTGTGAAGAGCTCGGTCGTGGTGCATTCGGCGTAGTCCACCGTGCCATCGAGCGCGCAACCAACAAAAACTGGGCCGCTAAGTTTATCCACTGTAAACCCCAGGAGAAAGAATCTGTGCGGCACGAGATCGACATCATGAACAGTCTCCATCATCCTAAACTGATGCAGTTGCACGAGGCTTTTGATCAAGCCGGAGAAATGGTTATGATCCTCGAATTGTGAGTAGAGATGTCATATTATCTATTTTATTTAATCATGTAATAATTACATTATACAAGCATTAACAGGTGGAATAACATATTCATTGTTTACAACACAAATTACATTTAAGATGAAGAAAGTTTGTGCTATAAAAAAAAAAGTACAGAAGAACTTACATACAACTATAGGTTAGAGCTGGTTCCCAAATGATACCAAAAGTAGGAATAAGTGTTTTTTGGTTGACTGTGTTCTGTGAATGCTGCATTTCCTGTTTGACTTTTATACCTTCTTTTAGAAGTAAAAAAAAAATAAAAAAAACATCAGACATTATAATAGCTTGGTCTCTTTAAATAAAATTATGTAGGATACTGTGTTAGTCCGTACATTACCACATTCTGGTTTTACCTATGATTTCCCACATTGTTATAATTTCTTAAACATTATTTTCTTGCTGCTAGGTTGAGTGGTGGAGAACTTTTTGACCGTCTGGTGGAACAAGAGTACGACTTCACAGAACAGGACTGTATCACATACATGAGACAGATCTGCCAGGGCGTCAGACACATGCACCAACAGGACATCATACATCTGGACCTCAAGGTAAGAAATATTCTTCTTATTCTTCTTCCTCCATGTATGTGGCATGTCTGATGGAAAAGAATACTTTTTATCTCCATCATAGGTCACTGTGTCCCAAAGCATGTGTTAAGGGATGTAGAATTCCATTTTATTCATTGTTCTTATTCTTTTATTTCTTCTTCTTCTTCACTAATCCCTCCTCATCCCCTTTAAGAAACATAATTTTGCAGTGTTAATACCCAAATTGATGTTCTTCTTATTTTGTTCAATAAGAAAGATGAAGTATTAGCTTTTAGTTATTATAACATTTATTTCCTTGAGAGGCCTGAGAATTCATTAATATATTTGTGCAATGTTTTCATTTATCATTTAACTTACGGTGTGGGAGTGGAATAACACCATTCTATATTTTCGATATACCACTAGTTATATGAGGATACAAATAAGCCTAGTATTCGCTGTCAAAAAATTGATAATGACTATGAGCCAATTCCCACGGTTTATGTCGGTTTTGCGTGTTAAAGCGACAGGCAAAATGCAATAAAAGTCGTCAAGAGCCTCACATTATATCATTATGCCAACTCGTTTAATAAATTCAATCATGAATGAGTACTCATGTAAGATCTTCTATATCTCCTGCAGCCCGAGAACGTGATGTGTGTCACGAAGGACAGTAACGACATCAAGCTGATTGACTTCGGTCTCGCCCAGCGTCTGGAGGAAGGCAAGGAGATCAAGGTGTTGTTTGGTACCGCAGAGTTCTGTGCCCCTGAAATCATCAACTACGAGCATATCTCCTTCTCCGCTGACATGTGGTCCCTCGGCGTGGTTTCATATGTCCTGTAAGTGGTTTATTTTTCATTTCGAAAATTCTAAGGAGATATAAGAAATTCATTTAGAAGTAAAAATTCTTATTTCTGAGATTTCACAATATGCTTATGATCACTATAGAAATGTATTCAGACAAGAACCACAAGATCTACAAGCTTGGAGCTTGGGAGAATATGAAAATCTTGGGAGAATTTTAAATTAATGTTCATTACCTTACAGGTTGAGTGGATACTCTCCATTCGCGGGAGATAATGACCATGAGACCTTCTCCTTCATCAACAACGTGGAGTTCGACTATGATGATGAGGCTTGGGAAAATGTCTCTGAAGATGGCAAAGACTTCATCAAGAAATTGCTCCTCAAGGACAAGAGGTTGGGAGAATATAAACCTACTAAGGACATTTTAACTTTTTAAATTATGTATTTGGAATGAAATAAGAAAGAAAGCTACATCATTGTTTGAGGAACATCTTGTGTTAACTATAAAGGAAAATAAGATCATTTATTTTGAAATAAAAAATCGAATTTAAATTTCTAAACCAATATTTAACATATTTTCCGTATTCATTTTTAATGCTAAGTATGGGAATATTCGGATGTTTGAAAATGTCAGTGTCCATTCAGTCAGTTATTGTCTTTTGTTGAATATTCCAATATTTTTCTTCCAATTTTCAGTCAAAGAATGACCATTGACGAGGCTCTCAACCACCCATGGTTGAACGTAAGTTTTTGTTGTCTTGTTCATCTGTCCGTGTTGATTATGCATGGCATTTTCTGCTTGAAACTATTCATCAAGTTGTCCGTCAAAGTCTGTGAGACATTGTCACGCCCAGTGTGGTTGGCGTCTCCTCCCATTATTAAAGGGACACTTGGCAGTCTAGGTTCCCTAAAATAATTGCAGTATCAATTGTTTTAATGATTTCTTCAATTATTTACATTGAGTACATTGCATTATAGTTAAGTAAAAATGGTTAAAAAACAAAGAAAACATTTCATTTCCACTGTTATTTAAATATTTACGTGCAGATTTCAAATAAAGAACACTTGATATTGTATAAATAAATCAAGGTAAAAATGTGACTACATCAAGATTGCCTTGTGTCCTCTTACGGATGGCGGGAGGTATACAGTACTGGTTCTACCCAGGAAAAAGGGATGGTTTGCCTCCACCACGAAAAATTTATCATCGTATGTTGCCTAAAATGCACTGAAAATGACGTAAAACACCATTCAACCAACCAACATTTTAAGTTTATTTATATGTCTTGGCGATAATGTGCTTGGTCATTCGGTAGCCCGTTACCAAAATCTATGTAAAACCGATGTCCACCATTTGAAATACATCTTGCAGGCTGGCATTTCACCTTGGAACTGTTTTAGATAATGCGTTGATAGGAATGATATTGTGTTTGTATAAATCATAGCTTTTTCAATGTTACAAATGCGATCAACCTGAAATGCATGTTGAGGTAATTAAGTCAACTTTACCAAAATGTTTGCATTTCCTTTGTCTAGTGCTGGATTGTCTTATGCCACCATTTTACCCATGTTGTTCATCATTTCATAGAATTTATTCAACAGTTGATTTATAGTGAAATATGTCAAAAAAATGACTTAAAGTTCCACATTAAACTTCATGTGTATGCTGTAAACAGTGTTATGTTACATAAATCATATTTCATTTGACTTCATGTTCAGTGAAACCTGTATGCCATGACCAATAACATATCGCAAACTGAGTCGGGTGATTGGTGTGGGTTTATATGTTCCTTAATTATGTTCCTTAATGAGAACATTTAACGGGGAAATAAAAATAAATAAGTTGGGCGTGGGTTATATTTCCGACCTGTTTACAGATTAAATGAGGCATATAAAACAAAATTGGGATTATTTCTAATCTGAACATTGGGGAAAAGAAAAAGTCAGACAAGTGTGAATGGTGGGGGTGGGGGGAGTAAACTTGCACATCGTCTATTGGTCATACAGGTTATCACTTACAGCTTTGTTATGACTGCTTGTAGAGTGTACCTAAAGCTTGCTTTGTATTTCTTGTCCCCCAAACTACAGCCACGCCGCAGTAAGGAGGGTGAAGAAGATATAAAGGTATGACTTGTTGTATATGGTGTCGCATATACATTCCTCCATCTGTTTGTCGGACACATTGTTTCATGTTATGCTCGTGATTATGATACTTGCCTCGCATATCTGACATATAGCGATCACCCTTCTAAATGTTTTGCATTGGCCTTATCAGGAGGCACAATTTAAAAAATATATATTGTATATAAATATTTATTAAATTTTACAACCTAAAGAAATTATTTTCATAGTTAATTTGGTGTTTGTATTAGTGTACACGATGAATTTCCAAAAGTAGTTCAAGAGTAAAAAGTGATACCGTATTTCTCCTAAACCTAAATCTAATTTATTTTGAAATTCAATACATTTTCGATCTTTTTGTATAACCCTAATAAAAAACAAATATATAAATTGCCCTAATAAAAAAAAAATATATAAATTGCCCTCTTGGCATTTTGCATAGCACCTAGGCGCTACTAAGGGAAATACGGTAGAATAATTCTCATTAGAAATACAAAGACTGGTGTCTTCTTTGACATTGACACGATATTTGAAAAAAACTATGTACATGAAATTTAATTATTTACTTTATACATGTGTTTGGTTTATAAAGGGAAAAAAGCGCTTAGTCACGGTTGAAGGATAACATTAGTTTACAACTTAACTTCATATCATTTTGCTGCAGTAAATTAAACCAGTTATTTAAAAAAATTGTTCCATATAATTTATGATTCTATAAATACTTTAGGGTGGAGCCAAATTGACAGGCAGAGCATTGTCAAGACAACACCACAAGGACTACAGACTCAGAAACAGACACAAGGTAAGGGTGTAAAATATAGAAATAATAATAACAGACGCAAGTTTTTAATGATCTATTTTTAGAATTATGCATATTTAAAACTCATTTTTAGAGTTTGTTAACGACTAGTGTGATTCAATAACCATTGTTGCTGTCATCTTTATTTATTTTTCAATTCCTATATGATTTTTTGTTCTTAAATTTATAAAATGTTGAATTTTATCGATCCTTTATTGTTAAGTAACGTTTACATGTTTGATTAAATAGTTCACCCTCTATGACCTTCACTGTGACCTTTGCAGGAGGATGACCTTGACATATTGCCAATAGGTCGTTTGTCACGTGACAGTGCTGTGTTCAGGAAGGAAGGAGATGCTGGCGTACTGTCCAGAAGGCTCATCATGGGTAAATATATAGATTATTTATTCATCATGGATAAATATATAGGTTATTTATTCATCAGGGGTAAATATATAGGTTATGGTATTTATTTGTTTTGGTCGGTTATTATTTATTCATCATTGTCATTTATAATGCTGCTTCCTGTGTATCAGTCTATCCTCCGAGAATGTTAAAGAACCATAGGAATCTATTCGATAATAACAGTAGGGCACAGTTCCCGCATTCCTATGTATCCTTCCCCTCTCTCTGGGGCGGTTCTAAATAACCTATACTGTGTTGATGAGCCGTTAAACAACATTCAGTTCAATTCATTTTATGCTGAAACTTCAGAATGGAATAGAAAGAAATACTAGTAAATATTAAAATTGCAATAAAATTATTTATTTTGGCAAAAACTGGCTTGACAAGACTAGAATTAAAATGAATATATGATAATACAAGTCAAGTATATTACAAAGTCTGGTGTATGCCCAAAGAACGTCCGCACTTGCCCTTGTCCAGGTTAAGTGGAGTTTTATCAATATGCTCTGTGAATATAGAGGTTATTTAGTTATCATTGGTATTGTCCTCTAACAGCGGTATGGAAATTAAGCTGAGTGATAATAATGTATCTAATGAATATGAGTAATTCGACAATTTAGCTAAGTTGAACTTCCATGTTTTCCAGAACTGCCTGACCATGCCCCTGTGCTGTGTGAAGAACTGGAAGATATCCATGGTTACGAGGGATCTCGTGTTGAGATGTCGTGCAAGATAACCGGCAAACCAGAACCAAACATTGTATGGTATGTATTCATGTTCAGAAATATCTTGATTATTAAAAATATATCTTCTGCTACAGTTCAAAACTCCCAAGCAAATGGGGCACATGTGAAAAAGTTTTAATTTCAGAGGCAAATCCAGATTCCGGGGTGGGGAAGCACAACTTTTGAAGAAGAAAAAAAGACCAGCAAAGAAAGATAAACATTCTCACTCATTGTAATGTGTTTTATGCTAATTAGCGATTCTGTGTGTTTGCGAGATGGTAGTGGGATCTACAGAATCTGCGCTTGAATCTATTGAAAACAACAAAGCTAAAATGATTCAATAAAAAATGAAGTTTTAGATTGAAGTTATATTAAATATGTGATATGTACAGTCCAATCAGATATAAGGCGTATTCCTAAGGTTTATGTACAGTCTGGAATAATGACACTTTATGACATGGTTGTAGGCTGGCCGATGGTACAGAGCTTGTAGACTCCGCCAAGTACACGATGAAGTACATCGACAACATCGCGTCACTCTTCATCAACGGGCTTGAACCTGAAGATGCTGCCAGGATCACATGTAAAGCTTCTAACGAGTTTGGATCAGTGAAAACAAGCTCCAACCTCACCATCGAGGAGATCAGACATCGCAGAAAGCGTAAAGAAGACGCCGACGCTGCTTTCATCAAAAAGAAGTAAGTATTTTAATTCAGATTTTTTTTTTTTTTTATAATTTTACCACAATTTGAACAGTTACTGTCAGTGTATTGTGTTTATGTGATCAAAAATTGATTACTATGTCGTCTGCCTTGCCAAATAATTGTAATTCATTCCAAATAAGCCTTAATTAGGAGAGGGTCCCTGTTTTTTTAAACTTTTTTTTTCGCCTTGTATGTGATCCCTATACAAGATAGGTATGTCCAAACAGGTCGAGGTCTGGCATATATAATTACGTGGTATGTTGCAATATTTTCAGATACGAGAAACATGACTACGACCTGACGACACAAGACACGAACGTCGCACCCAAGTTCCTACTGCCATTGATCGACCAGACCAGGAAAAAGGGCGACTCAGTCGAGTTCAACGTAACTGGTATGTTGTTGTTGTTATTGTCTGGATTCAGCCAATCAAGGCACACCTCCTCTCAGAGAATAAGATCCTTTCACAGTAATTCTTGAAATTGTCATCATCTTATTCATTCAGCGGCCTTAAACTTTAAGTAATTTTGAGAGTCATAACAGAAGAGTAGTTGTTCCCTTACATGAAAAAACATGTTTAACAAAATTAGAAAGCATACTTATACAGAAACATTAAATCAAGATTTTTTGCGCACAGTTTGACTTTTTTATGCATCGATGTGCCATAGAACATTATTCCATTACGTGATCCTGCCTTAATTCCATTAAGCGATGGAAAAGTTTGTATCAGCAGGATATATTATAATGGATGTTTCTAAAATAGAACACGTTTGAAAACATTTTTTACTGAAAAAAATGTGATAACCTGTTTAAAATTACCTATTAAATGTTTTAATTTTACGATATGCAAACCTTTTAAGCTGAAATTAAGATTTTATTTCATACCCCAGCCAACCCCGGTTCCGCTTATTGGAGAAAGGGTTGGTGTATGATAGTTAATACTCGGACCACGTAACGATTCATTCAAATCAAGAGGTGGAATAAATTTCAGACAAGTGTTAAAGCAGGAACACGTTTAAATATTGTTTAGACAATAGCATCAGATTGGATACAGTTTGATATCTGTTTATAGTAACATGCCGCCCAGAGCCTGAGGTCACATGGTACTGTAACGGTGTGAAGGTCGAGCCACGTGATGACAAGTACAAGTTCGAGCACTCAAAGGGCGTGTACCACCTGACAGTCTTCTCCCTAGACAATGAAGACGCGGGTCAGTGGCGATGTGTTGCCAACAACAACTATGGGCAGACGTCGTGCTACTGTGAACTCAAGGTCATAGGTGAGAAATGCAAAATAGTTATTACTTTGGAGATAAAAACAATTGTTGTTGGTTTTTTTTACGATTTTAAATGAAATTTTAAAAATTGCAACTGAAGAAAATTTATAAATAGAGCAAGTCATGGTCTTCATAGGCGTTAACAGCGTTAAATAGTTACAAATAATTTTATTAGACGGCTACAAAAGTAAACAAGTTGCTGTGTATAAGAAGACATAAAAGTCAAACATAAAATGTAGAATTCAAGGACCACAGTCAACCAAAAACACGTATAGAAGCAAGCAATATAAGTCTACTTTAATTTTAGAATATCATTTCTTAAAGGGTTTTATAATTAATATAATAAATTGCCTAAAATTGAATTTTAACAGAGCGCAAGAGACCTCTCGAGATGTTGGGTAATGATTACTCCCTTCCTAGATCCAGTACAATGATTACTCCCTCCTGGATTCAGTGCAACACCCAAAATTCCCACAATCCACAAAAGCAAATCCAAGATAGTACACACCCATGTAGATGTTTACTCCTTCGTTTCCCTGGATTCACTGCAAACACCCACCATACCTTTCTTATTCCCTCAATCCACAAATCAAAAACAAACCTTCAGTGCAAACACCCACCATTCCCTCTTTATTCCCTCAATCCACAAATCCACCTTCAGTGCAAACGCCAACCATTCCTTCCTTATTCCCTAAATCCACAAATCAAAAATACACCTTCAGTGCAAACACCCACCATTCCCTCTTTATTCTCTCAATCCACAAATCAAAAATACACCTTCAGTGCAAACACCAACCATTCCCTCCTTATTCCCTCAATATCTCAAATCACCAATCCAAGATATATAACACACCCTTGTAGGTTATAATAGCCTAAATGAGTCTCCATTGCCCTTCCATAGTAAAGTTAAAATGTTGAGAACCTGTTAAAAACTCAAACCTCGTTAGAATGCTGGGAAACTTACTTTATCATGCAAATAAACATGTCTGCTATTAAACATCAACAAGGAAATAGGGGGTTTAATACCTTCTAAGAAACATTTCTTCAGTTGTATACTAACACCGGGTCAAAGGTCAACACTATTTTTACCCCTTGCAATTTCATACCCTGTCTACTTTCACTTCTCAAATTTATACCAAAAGCTGTCAAAAACATGATGAGCTGCATTTTCAAATATCAACAACATGTCCAGAATACAGTTACAGCCAAAAAATAACAGGAAACTGCACTAAAAAAATGTTTTTAAAGAAAAAAAGATTAGCACTCTTTAATACAGAACTACTTTCGACTGCACCAGGCGAGCACATCCTGTTGATTTAGTGTAATTAGACCTATAAGGGATTATTTTGCGTCATGTTTTTTAATTAAACTGGTCGATTCAACCCTACAACTTAATAAAAGAACATTTTGACTTGTTTCGCAATGCCGAATGACTTTGTCTTGAAATTATTGCGATTTACCTGCGCTTGACGATGCACTAAATCGAGTCGATTTTGTCGCGAAATTAAGAAATAATAAAAAAAGCAATATCTCAGCAACCGTTCAACATTTTCTCATCAAATCAACTCTGGTGGCTTTGTTTTGCATCCCTGAGTATGTATACCACACACTTTGCCATATATCTTTCACAAAAATTCCAAAAAAAAAAAAAATATCACATTTTTAGAGAAAATCAGAAAATTTGAGGAAAAGTTGCCAAAAACACTCTAAAATAGTCTCAAAGTCTGAAAATGATATTTTTTTTCTCTGTTTCTGAGTTCAACTCACCTATTCAAACAAAATAAATGCCTAGAAAATCATTTTTTATGCAATTCTGAAAAATACATGATTTCTCCTTATAGGTTATAATAGCCTAAATGAGTCTCCATTGCCCTTCCATAGTAAAGTTAGAATGTTGAGAACCTGTTAAAAACTCAAACCTCGTTAGAATGCTGGGAAACTTACTTTATCATGCAAATAAACATGTCTGCTATTAAACATCAACAAGGAAATAGGGGGTTTAATACCTCCTAAGAAACATTTCTTCAGTTGTATACTAACACCGGGTCAAAGGTCAACACTATTTTTACCCCTTGCAATTTCATACCCCGTCTACTTTCACTTCTCAAATTTATACCAAAAGCTGTCAAAAACATGATGAGCTGCATTTTCAACAACATGTCCAGAATACAGTTACAGCCAAAAAATAACAGGAAACTGCACTAAAAAAATGTTTTTAAAGAAAAAAAGATTAGCACTCTTTAATACAGAACTACTTTCGACTGCACCAGGCGAGCACATCCTGTTGATTTAGTGTAATTAGACCTGTAGATGATCTTGTCATGGACATGAAATAGGGCAATGTTTAATAATGATTGCAATGGCACCATTAGATCAGAAACTTCAGCTTGTGTTCGCTTTATTCTACCTAAAATAAAATGACCTGCCACCAGTATGCTATTGCTGAGTATGGACTGCATGTTAAATGTTAAAAACAAAAAAAGCAGTCCTAATTCTCTACTGTGTAATGTCTTGAAAGCTGATTATCGAGGTTTCCTTGCCTTTAGTTTATATCCGGAATTGGCCGGAATGGGGTTTTCTGTATAGGTACAAAAATGGTACATTAACCTTCCCTTTGAAAACAAATGTTGCAGAACACTTATCTCTTTTGTCTGAGTTGCCCGTGCGAAAAATTACAACAGTAAAGGTTGTTTGTACCTACATGATATGATCGGGAAACCCCATGAGAGGCTTATTGCGGAGTAAGTTTATTGCGACTCCCTAGATTCAACCTCGGTGTGTGTGATCCAAAGTTTAATAAACCTTCCTGCACTACAGGCACGATAGAGTTCTCGTACTCAGTGTTTGACCTCTGACTTCAAGTTTTACCTCTTAGATATGCAGGAGACTAGGCATTACATCCACCCTGTCTCCGGTGACTTCCGTCCCATCCCTTATCACTGCATGAATGTTTTATCTTTCTTATACTGTTTGTGAAAAGAGACTGAAATTAATTTGAATTTAGAAATAATGTTACAAATGCAATTTCCATGACCCTAGTTTACAAATTGTTCTTACATAGACCAGTTGTGGACAGACATATGGAATCAAACTACTTGTTCTAGTTTACATTTAGTGAATCAATGAAAACTTGAATGTTAACAGATTATAAATTCTTACTTTTGGAGTCAAGGCATGACCTACATTTGAAAAAATAAATGAATTTTAAAAAAACTAGAAAAAACTAGATAAAGTTCTCATGCTGCTTTAAAAGCTTCTTTTGACCTGCTTTTTTGTTTAAATATAAAGCAAGGAAATATGGCACCCAAGGTTTGTTGAACAGTAACATTATGATACTTTGTGTTCCCAGAAACCATCCCCGACAACTACAAATGTCCCAAGTTTACACGACAACTGGAAGACATTACCGTGATGGAGGGCACCAAGGCCATACTCGAGTGTAAGGTCGAAGGTCATCCAAGATCAGATGTTGAATGGTGAGTAAAAGTATGGTCTTATTAATATTTTATACAATTTTAAAAAAATGAAGCTCCCTTCAATATAAAGGATTAAATAAAAAAAATGTGCTAAACATTGTTGTCTGCTATTATTTCCAATATAACATTGTCGTCTGCTATTATTTCCAATATAAACATTGTTGTCTGCTATTATTTCCAATATAAACATTGTCGTCTGCTATTATTTCCAATATAAACATTGTCATCCGCTTTTTATTTCCAATATAAACATTGTCGTCTGCTATTATTTCCAATATAACATTGTGGTCTGATGTAAGTCCCATAACTTCTGATCTATAAAAACATTGTCATCTTCTAATCTTCACTTGTGTCCATTTCTAGGTACAAGGACAGACGACTGATCCAGCCAGGCCGTCACTACTCCGTGACGATCGAGGACGGCGTATGTAGACTGACTATTCGCGAAGTGTTTACTAATGATCAAGGCCACTATATGTGTAAGGCTGTGAACAAGGCAGGGTCCGCAACCACAGAGGCCAGGCTTAAAGTTCAGAGTAAGTTCTCTTTGTTTCTTTCAGTGATTGCTTTGATATACTTTTCATAAGGAGTAAGTTCCCTTTGCTTCTTTCAGTGATTTGGTTGAATATATGTTTAAGGCATGGCTCACATCTCGTCCATCATTGGGTGATAACTATGCTCTGGTATTTATTTTAATTACTGTGTTTATTTGTTTCTGTATTTTAATTCATATTTAGGAACAGCTGCTATGGTTATATTTTGGTATTGAACATTTGTATTTAACTTGTTTTGTGATTTAATAAATGTCACACACTCTATTTTAGGAGCTGAGCCCAAAGAAGAGCCCATGTACCCCTCCACTGCAGGTGACAAATTCGCTGCCCCATCAGTGCCCAAATACTCTTACGAACAGACCCCAGACTTCACTGCCAAGCTGGTGAACCGATCCGTTGTCGAGGGCAACAAGATCCGCCTCACATGTTCCGTTACTGGTATCCCTGCTCCAAAGATTACCTGGACTAAAGATGGAAGGGAGATAACTACAGGAGGCCAGTATCTTATCACAAACAACTACGGTCTGATCACCCTGGAGATCGAGGTATCCACGCTGCGTGACGCGGGGCGCTACGTCTGCCTTGCAGTCAACTCCGTCGGCGAGGCAGAAACTAGTGCTACAGTCAAAGTGGAAGGTCAGTTAGTTTATTATACAGAATTCAAAAATTGAAGAGTTCTCTGTAACACTGCTGTATGTTCTTTATTTGTATGTAGTTCCAACTGTGTTGCATTGAACCCTCATAAATATTAAACTCTATCGACATGATGTTTCTTTCTCTATGTCCGCTGTATTCAGTTCATCAGTAATAGCATGTCTAATGTTTGGCAAGGAGATGAATTTATATAAGTTTTCATTGAAAGTTTGTTTTTTCATGAGAAAAGTAACTATTTTAATGATGGACAATATTCTTTTTTCCAGAACTGAGGAAATCGCCATCTCCCCGCGCCAAGGATGTGTTCAAGCGGCCATCGTTTGGCCGTCCCCCATGTGACATCACCGTCAATGAAGGTCAAGATGCCACATTCACGTTGAAGATAGAGGGCAAACCAGAACCCACAATCAAATGGTGTGTATTATTTGTTAATAGGGGAGAAACCAATGTTGTGAAGTTTTTCTGCATGTTATTTGACGTTGGTTCAGGTCAGATGTATACATATATTCAGTTTTTACTTATTTTCATTATTGTAAATCCTATTCATTGTAGTCATATGTTTATCCAATCTTCGTCAGTCTTGATCAATGACGGTTGACGTTTGTCATAGTCAAGTGCCACAACTGATATGTTGGAGAGTGATGTCCCTTGATGTGTGATCCCATTGAAATTGCATATGAAATGGATAGTAGTAAATAGGGCTTAAAAGTAGTTTGAACATTTTTTACATGAAACTTACAGTATGTTATTTAAACACCTTTATCCAGTCCGTTTTACACTTGAATAATAAACAAAACTAAAGCCCTGTATCTCAAATACGCAAATGTACAGGTAACAGCAGGTAACATGTGACTACAAGGTAGATTGAACTATTTGTAACTGTCTGTCCTTTGTTTACAGGCAAAAGGACCTGCGTGATATCGCTGAATCTAGCCACTACTCCATGAGTGTTGACCATGATGGTAACATCGAATTCACAATCAGAAAAGCGACACCTAGTGATGAAGGCCTGTATTATTGTCTGGCACAGAGCACGTCTGGACGTACCAAGTGTTCCGCTTCATTGCGAGTAATTGGTAAGTAGGAAAAATTATATAAAAAAACAACAGAATTTTTATCATTTATTGCCAAATGTTGAGTCAATAAGGTGAAATAACATGAAAAAAATAATATTTATGCTCCTGTATCATAGAGATGTATGATATTTCACAGAATTTTTGTTTAAAAATGGGTTTAGGCACACTCATTTAACATTTCTCTATCATTGTATAACATAGTTAGATTTTACGTTTTTGTTAAAACATTTAAATTGATAAACATGTTTATTTTAATTGATAAACACATTAATTTTAATTGATAAACATATTAATTTTAATTGGTAAAACATGTTGATTTTAATTGATAAACATGTTAATTTAAAAACATGTTCATTTTATTTGATAAACTTGTTATGATAAACATGTTAATTTAAAACGTGTTAATTTTAATTGATAAACATGTTAATTTTCATTGACAAACTGTTATTTGATAAATGCTATTGATATCACTAGTCAGTTGTGAAAATTGAAGATATTTAAATACATGACTTCTATACATTATCAATTACAAAATACAGCCCTAGCAAAGTCTCCGCCAAAAGCCAAACCATCGTATGAGGAAATACAAGCTGAGAAAAAATCTAAAGAATATGGGGCAAAGAAAGCCGAACTTTTACCGGGTGACCTTCCAAGATTCAAGTTGACCTTGCCCAAGGTCATAGAGTTGGAAGAAGGTGACAGACTGAGGCTGGAAGCCAGGGCTGATGGTCTACCTAAACCAACAGGTAAGTTTTGTTTTATTTTTATTTGTGTGTTTGTGGTTTTTAAACAAACTTGAACACATTTTGATATTAAATTTATGTTATATCACCTACTGACCTTTTTGACCTACCAGATTCCCTTTGATCTTGCTATATCATTATTTATTTTTGCAGCTTTATCAGTATTTAGTTTTGCAACATACATATTAAAAAGGATTTTTTCTGCATTATTTTAATGAATAAAAAAGCATAAGATAACAAAATGAAGAAAACGAGTATGAAGAAAAATGCAAGGAGAAATTTAACAGTAACCTCTGATTGACCTCTATTCCAGTCACATGGCATCGTGGCACCAGAGACCTGTCCCATGATGTGCGCCATCGCATCTCGTCCTACCAGAAGACGGAAATTTGTGAAGTTCGAGACGTCATGATGTCAGACTCTGGGGAGTACTTCGCCAGAGCAACCAATGTTCATGGCAGCGTCGAGTCCAAGTGCATTGTCACGGTGAAGAGAAGGAGCCCGCGTAGAGATGAGTAAGTCAGCAATATGTCTCATTCGTTTCAATTGCAAGTACAATCTTTTTCTGTCAGTGAGCACTGCCATTGGTAATGTTTATATACAACAGACAAAAACATTGATAGGAAAGAAATACTGTAATTTGTCTCAACCCTTTTCTCCTTACATTTAAAATATGGACTGTTCTTGTATATCTTTTAGGTCACATACTAAAGTAGTCACAGTTTGTTCCGCAATGTGAAGTTCCTTATTACACTTTCTACATTGACCAGTGACAGCAAAGACCAGTGACAGCAAAAACATTTTTTTTTTGCAAACTGGGTTATAAACCACAACTAATGCTAAAGCAGTTTGTAGGGATGGAAGGGTACATACGATAACTAACCTGGGACCATCTCTAACATACTTTTTATCATTTCTATTTCTATCCAAATGTCACAGGCAGATGGGTCTAGAAAGAATAGATGAACTTTTATAACAGGAGATAAATTTGTAGGAGAGTTGAATGGAACTTTGTATTTGTCAAAAATTATGTTTGTGGCTTTAGAAATTTGGTGTAAAAACTTCACGTTTCTTTTACAGTGATGGTGATTTTGCTGCCATGCAAGCTGCTGGAGCTGGTAAGTTATCTCCCTTTATTGATATTTCTCCTACATTATTTCCGCTTCCTCACGTAGGTTTTTCCCCTTTCTAGAGTTTTTCTCCTTTGTAGTGGTTAGCTCCGATTTGTCATTTCGTAAAACTTAGCAAAAAATCTTATTTGAAAAACAAAAATGTTTTCCATGTTTGTTAGAATCAAACTTGTCTTTGTCTTGTCCGGTTGAAATACTCGTATTAAATAGGTTTGTCATTCTCATTGTCTTTTGTAATCCAAAGTAAGTATTTGTGTTCTTGTTAAGACTTTGTGTATTCATTGGGTCGGTAAAATGTGACAATTTCATCTTCTCCATTTCTAACATTATGTCTTTTCAATGTAAAAGTTGATAAAATAAATCTAGGGTGTTAACTGATAAATGTAAAAACAATATATCTATATATCACAATCTGTATATCTTGATATCCGACCCAGTGAATAATGTCCAAGTACTGTTTGTGTTGTATGTCTGATTACTTCTCATCATGTTTGAAATCAAACATCCATCATTACAGAGGCCGCTGGTTCCCAGGAAGGATTCGGTACTTTGATTTATTATCAGATATTAATTATATAATATAGTATAGTCAACTAGATATCTAATATGATTATACTGTACTGGATTATAATAAATTATACACATATCACTAATGTACTGTATAATAATATATTATAATATCTCACTAATGAACTGTAGATAAACTCTCAACTGTATATTGTATAATAATAATTTATTTTATTTTATGATATGCAATGAAATACCGTATTTTATCAGTGAAATAAAAGTGTTATTCCACACTGTGGAATATAGAGTTTTATTTCGCACTAGCTGCCGGGACTATTTTTGTTGTTCTATTATAGTTTCCCTAAGAAAAAATTTGTAAAATCATAAAATAAGAAGAATATTTGTTGTTTTGTCGTGAATAACATATTTGATTTCATCTCAAAGTGAGAAAACTTTTATAAACTTTTCTCACTTCTCGGTGAAATAAAATATGTTATTCACTCCAAAACAACAAATATCCTCTATATACATATACCACTAATGTACTGTAGATAAACTGTAGAGAAAACCCTCGACTGTAAACTGTATAATAATATAATATCACATTAATAGATAGAGTATGGTCTCATCGAGTTGGTTGATTTAAACAATGGGATCATACTCTATGTGTTTTGTAGCATGTCCATTTCAGCTGTCTGCCATACTTTACTTTCCGATAACTGGTAGTTAGAGTACACCATTTATTCTGACAGGTGTTATTTTTCATTAAACGATTTACACCTGTGCAAATACAAAGGGAATTTCAGTGACCATGCTACAAACTAGATATTTATAGAGAAACCAATCTGTTTACTCAATTAACAATATTATTTTAACATTTTGAATTACCCGTAGAGTGATAAAATGTAAATCATTAATACAATATCAATTCAAAATACTGCTCTTCTTTTCTCTCCATTTAACACAAAATACAAATGACAGCATGCATTAACCACTCAGATATTGTATTTTAAAAAAAAAAAAAGATTCATGTACATATAAACTTATGGCATACATGTATATTTTCAAAGTTACATGTTAAAATAAAGGATCTCATCGTTAATTTTCTTCTTTTTGAAACTAGTGTGTAATGTTTAAAACTACACCATAAAATCGTATTCTTTACCATGTCTCTGTGCAAATTATTAGCAAATATTCATGTATGTTTTTTTGTTTTTTTTTAAATCATGTGTTGAAAACCATTCTGTTAATCCAGTTTCTCTATCATCTTGTTTAAGCTTTAAGTAGATGCTATGCTGTTGCACTGTTAATCAGTATTAAGTTAAACTTAGCAATAATCAAAACTATCAAATCGACAAACACAATTTTCACAAGCCTTTTGCTGAATTCCTAAATTCGTGTTTTGATTGCTCACATTGAATAAGCAACTTGTGTCAAAATCTATGTTTCAGCTCTATTATTCATGTAGCCGTTTAGTAAATCAATAGTAATTATCAAAGGCAAATACTTATATAGTAACTTAACTGTTCATTGTCTATCTCTGTCTCTTTTTAATAAACAAATAGTTAATACCAAAGGCAATGCTTTGAAGACGTAACATGTTTGAGTAACTTAACCGTTCATGGTGGAATGTTCATTGTTGAATCTCTGTCACTTTCAGCTCCATTCTTCTTGAAGCCCCTCCCACCCTCCGTGGACGTGATGGAAGGATTCAACGTCCAGATGGATTGCATTATAGAAAGCAGCATCGAGATGCTTCAGTTCAAAGGATCCAATGTCCGCCTCATGCAGCGGGAGTTTGCCAGCGCAGGATTCGAGGGTCGCTACAGACGCGTCTCCGGCAGCGCCATGGAGATGCCCACTGGTGACAGAAGCCAGAGAGAGGCTAGACAGGTGGCACCAGAATTTGTCACCAAGCCCCAGGATGTGGAAGCTGAGATTGGAGCCGCCGCAGAGTTCACATGTGAAGTGACAGGCAAACCTAACCCTGAAATCGTTTGGTAAGTCTTTATTTGGAAGAAACTTTTTTTATAATTTAATAAAAATTGAATTTTAAACTGAAACTAAATATTTTTAAGTGCAATCATAATTCATTTTGTGTGAAGATTTTTTTTAAAGTTTAAAGTAATTGGATTTTCGACTAGGCTTTATCAATATATGTAATATAAATACATGCATTTTTTTTTATGAATACCAACCAGTAAGTGACCAAATAATGCTGACCCCTATAGTGCACCAAGTTAATATTATTTCAGCCTAGTTTTGTCCCATTCAGGACCTAAGTTTTTTATGTTTTAAATAATTATTTATTTTTATAAACACCTTCAGGTTGAAGAATGGCTGCCCAGTCCAGTCTGGAGACTCAGTCTTGCTCAGTTCTGATGGCAATAAATATAAACTAAGAATCCCATCTGTGACAAACACCGACGCTGGCAACTATATCTGTACGGCTACATCGGAGGCTGGAATGAAGTCTTGCTCTGTGGCACTGAAAATCAAAGGTATACAATGACCATGTAATTTGTAAAAGATTTTTTTTAATATATATCTATTTAGTTCTATTTTCGCAAAATGCCGAAATTAAAGGAAACATGCATGTATTCAATACAATTTGTATAAACCCATTTACATCTTGCTTAATCCTTAACCCGCTAAATACAACTATAATAGCCTTTGCGTCCATTGTAAACCCAGATCAGCCTGCGAATAAATCCAAACACCACTTTTTTGGAATGGTCTTAAAGAAAGAGCATTACATTATATATATGTAACGGGTTACGGGTTAAGCTAAAATATTCTTCGTTGTGTATATAAAATAATGTTTTAGTTTATATAATTATATAGAGTTTCTGGAAAAAAGTAGGAATTAAGAAATTAAGAACGTTTCAATGTTCTTTCATCTAGCAGAAGTTCAGTTAATATAAAGACAATATATTCAATTATATGAGAACATTTTGATGCAAAATTTTGTGAAAATGACAAAAGCTTACACTGTCCGAGTGCTATGTAAAATGTAAATATGTTTTACTGTGAACTTATTGTAAATTTCAATCATTTCAGCGTCTGCCAAACAAGAAACACCAAAGTTTGTTGTTGACCTTGACCCTGACACTAATGCCAAGGTCGGCGACAAAGCAAAACTCATCTGTATCGTCAAGGACGAAGTAAAATCTGTAGAGTGGCAAAAAGACGGTAAAACGGTGGGTACATTTTATTCATTTCACTCAAAGTTGGCTGTTTCACTGTAGCCTAACATGCATTGGTCAAGACACTTTCCCCTAACCTTGACTGTCGAATGAGGATGCAAAACTGAGCAACACCGTTTATCCTTGTCTATCCTCCAAGATATTAAAGAACATTCTGTGACTGGCATTGACAATTTTATGAATACAAATTTATTACCGGTAGAAATTATTTGTATGTCCCCACGTTTGTGTGTCCATCTCCTCCCAGAGTTTTCCATTGATTGTTTCGAAACTTTACAGGATTCTTACTTAAGATGTCAAGATGTGCATAACAATTCATTGTCAAAATCAAACTTGTTTTGATGAGTTACGGCTTTTTTTCTTCGAATTTTATGTTTTCCATGGATTGTTTTCATTGGGGGCATCAGTGCACCATGGACACATTTCTAGTTTGTTGTTTGTTTCATACATAAAATGTAAAAGGCCTGCGATTGAACATAACAAACCATTGATTCGCGATCATCACATGTGCATTATAGACTTAGCTTATGAATTGGAATTATTATAAATTTTTATTTGTTCATTCCCTCGTTCCTGGTTCCAGCTAACTCCATATTTACAAACTTAGTGCCAATTTAATACTTCACCAAATAGATAAAACAAATTTAACTTGGCTCCTCAAAGTACTTCACTTGAGCCTATATTGAATTTTGAAGAGCAGTTACGAAACAATTGAAGCCAAAGTGGCTGTATTGTCCGGGATGTTACATAGTGGTCAAGAGCCCATTGTTTACCTTCAAAGTTACTGTTATATCGGGTTTCTCAATTAATATACAAGTAAGAATAATCTCAGTTACAAAAAGGAGTGTCAGGAAGAGCTTTAAAATGTCGAGGGTCAGCGTAAAAAGACGAGCTACATTTTTTTTCGTGTTGAGCCTGCAGATCCGTATACAAACTCATTGTGGTTTCCTTGTCACAACATTTCATATAAAAAGTTAAAAAAAAAGAAAAAAGAAGGATCATGCAAATGCTTAAAGTCCCGTCATCAGCAGGCCCATTTTGTACACATTTTCTAAACCTACGGATGTGTTTTGTTTTGTTTGAATGGTGTTTTACGTCATTTTTAAAAACTTACGGACGACGAGGTATATAATTATATAACACATATTTTGAAAATCCACAAACTCTGAGACACAAAATAAAGGGCTTAAACCAGCCAGGCCAAACCTAACAACTGGAGTGTCAATTAACTCATTTCATTTTACGCATATTCAGTCATGGATAGTTTAAGAACCCATGAATAAACTTATACTTTTAATTGGCATCTATACGTTATTATATGACCTGAACACCTGGATAGGGTTTGGATAAACGATTTTGTAGTGTTTTTGTCATTATTTGGCGGGTTTGTTTCTTCCAAATAAAAGCCGTAGTTGGCAGGTTTGTGGGATGGTATTGGTCTATTTATTTGTGACATAATCCAAACAGAGCTGACCAACACTCAGTACACATAGTTATCTCAGTGATGTATACAGGTTCTGTCAAAATCTTGTACTTGCCAAAATCCAACATTGAATACATATTCCCCAATTAGTAATTGCTAGTCTTTAATATTTTGAGCATATGTCAGCTTTTAGTGAAACAAATCTATTGATGCATAACAATTTGTGATTGATGCATAACAATTTGTGATAAAAGTTACAGGGTGAAAAAAAAAAGCCAACTAGAAAACAAATTGCTTGATGACATTATAGTTGTAAGAGATGGAAAAGAGTTCTGTCAGAAATATATAGCTCAGTTTAAACTAGCAATATAATTAAGTGGATTTTATTAAATGGACATGGTCCTTGTTTGGTCATATTTAAGTGCATTGGTCAGTATGTAATAGGCTTGAAGTGGTCATTTAATGCTGGTCATTTAGTATTGTCTAATGTAATTGGATGGACAGATATTTATGGCCCTCACCTGGTCATCCTGCAGGTGTAATTTACCCAGTTGGTCAGTTTATGCTCTTTATGGTGCTTGATGTGTAAATTGGACCGTTTGAATTTGAAGGAAATGTTTTGAAATTTTGTTAAATTTGGAAATGTTTAAATAAGGAAAAATGGAAATGGATCATATATTGATAGATGTGACAAATGTAAGTGTTATATGTTTTACTGTAGTCACTAATTAATTAATGCAGTTAATTTAAATTAATTATTTCTGTTATACATTGCTCATAGAAATAAAGATACAAACACAGTTGTTTTTTGTGCATTTGTAACCTTTAAACTAGCATGATTGTGTTAGTTTCTTTATTTTTAGAAACTGTCCCTAACCTTCTTGTAGCTGATGTAAATTTTAAATAAAGATTAAAGAATGATTTTTTTTTCATTTTTTAAAAATCCCATATTCTACAGTATACATACAAATTGTAGCATTTTTCAAAATCGTTCCAGAAATGATGAGAAGTTATACTAACACTAACTTTACACTCCTTCTACATTTACCAGACACTTTCTTAACACTAACTTTACTTAAATGCTTCGCTTTCTTTACACTATTATTACATTAAGAATTTCCCCATGTGGTTGCTGGGGTAGAATACATTCACTGCAAATCCTGCTAGAGGCAGAGGGGTAGGACCACCCCACCCCCCTACATGTTCATTTTGTCATTTTTTATCATGCTCATTCAAGGTCTTCATCATGACACCGCGTATGCAAACGTGGATACATGGCTCCATGGCTCCATTGTAAATGGAGTGTTTACTATAGAATTTGCAGCAACTCTGCAATTCTGCAGGTTAGAAGGTTCGAGGCCCATTCTCCATATTTTATCTTGATGTAAATGGAGGATGAGCCTGGCATGTTCATTTCTGTTAGGCGCCATATAACCTTTCGTGTGTTGGTGCACTGTAAAACCCAATTCAATTCAATACATTAAGAATTATGTCCCCTTTTGTGGAATCCCATGGAAAATGCAAAAGAAAACAATTAGAACTCAAATAATCCTAAATATTTTTACATGTAACTTGCAGTTTAATGTGTTTACACTTTTATCTAGACAGTGCTATACTTGATTAATAAATGCAAACTTGATGCAAGTGAGTATTGATCCATGAGCTTATTTCAGTTCCAATTATTATCTTTTTTCAAATCCAATCTCAATAGGATTCCACAAAGGGGACATAAATCTTAACACTAAACTTCCTTTACACTATTATTACATTAACCCTACATCAACTTCTTTACTTTCTCAGATAATGGAGGGTGATCGTACCAAACTCAGCCAAGAAGCAGACGGCACCATAGAACTGGAACTCTCCAACATCAAACCAGAGGATGCTGGGAAATATTCCTGCTCTGTTACCATGACAACTGGAGATACTATCACTTCTTCAGGAAAACTTAATGTCACCACTAAAGGTAAACTAAGATTTGAAAAATGACTGATACTTTATTTCTTCATTTTCTTCTTTTTCTTCTTCTTCTTTCTTCTTCTTCTTCTGCTTCTCCTAAATTAGATCACTTTTAATCCAGATTTGTGTTTACACCACTTTTGTGTACTTATCTTTCACCTGTATTCCACAGCATTAAATTCTTAAATAACGTACCGAGTAAGCGTTTTTCCTTCGGAATTTGATTATTTGAAAAATCATACTATATAATTTTTATAGTTTCAAACAATTTATTGAGTCATATACTTCCTAATTGTTAAATACAAATAATAAATTATTTAATAAAACGTAAAGTAATGGGGAGAAGAATCTTATCTGATTTGGTGCATAATTGTGCACAACAGGCCTGACATTTCTTCTTTCCATCTGAGATCGCCTATCCTGATACCAGTCTATAATCAATAATTGATTTTATTGTTAGATGCCAGTCCAGACTCAAATGGAGAGAGTAGTAATGGAGTGCCTGTGTTCATCAAGCCCCTGAGTAACAAGCAGGCGCGTGATGGAGATGCCGTGACCCTGGAATGTGAGGTCAAGGGCACCCCACGCCCACAGGTGACCTGGTTTAAAGGGAAAGTAGAGATTCAAGACTCGCAGGTGAGTAGGAAAACTGACTGGCAATTTCAAATAAGGGAGGGGGCATTTAGTATTAGAACCGTCTGTCTGCCAGTTTGTCTGTCCGTCCGTCCGAAAATTTAATCATGTTTCAGCCATAACTTTGAAAGTACTGAAGGTATTTCCATGAAACTTGACATACATGCGTCCATAAATCAGTACCTCAAAGGGCGTGGTCACACTTGGAGGTCAAACCCTTTTTGCGGGTATTTGTCACTTTCTGTGACATTTCTCGTTAAAGAGAGAATTTCATTTTTAAAATTGAAAGAGTTGCTAGTGGTTGTTCAGCTTTAGTTATGAATGATAAATTTCTTATTAAAAAAAACTTACTATAAAAATCATGGCTTTTCTTTCAATCATTCAGATTCATCTAACAAATTAGAATTTGTGCATATTGATGAAATAAACAATTTTCTTTCATATAGTATTATTTCATAATAAAAATGTAAACTGAGCAAACAGACACTGATAGATGATGATGATGATGATGATGATGATGATGATGATGATGATGATGATGATGATGATGATGATGATGATGACGACAACGATGATGAATACTAAAACTGGAATCTTTACTTTTCAGGACTTCCAGATTACGACGATCGGCAACAAGTGTTGTCTCAACTTCCTGGACATATTCCCCGAAGATGAGGGACAATATTCCTGCAAGGCCAGTAACTCTGCAGGGGAGGCAATCACATCCTGTTTGCTGTCTGTGGAAGGTACGTGGCTGCGTATTAAAAATGTAGTCTATAAATAGTAACATCTGAAATTTGGACTGGGTCTCTCATTGACAGAACTTAAGCAGATTGAATTACCTAAAACTAGATTAAAACTGGAAACAACTTCCGTTTAAAGTGACAAATATGTTTGATTCAGTCGAATTTCAGAATGCTATATTTCTTTAAGACCATTTTAATTACATGTACACATGTATCTGACAAACCATGCATTGTATGTATGCTAGGAAAGCTCTCTCATTTAGCTCTCTCGTTTATTGTGCGATTCATATTATCTGTAAACAAACAACATTTTAGGGAAGTAAAGTCATTTGTCACGTTTAACCATTTTGCCGCCAAATTTCAAATGTCGTCGGCTTAAATTTAAATTCAAACTTTCTGATAATATTTCATATATCAGGTGTTATGGACAACGTTCTTGCTGAGTGACGAACAGTGTAAACCCTGATCAACCTGCACATTACGTGCATGCTGATCTGGGTTTACACTGGTCATAAAAATCAATTTTGACTGTGGCAGCTAAAGAGTTGACAATTAACATGACTATATATTAAGGGTCGCAAGGTCAAGGCAAAGCTATTGTAACTGTGTATATATAAAGACCAAGATACTGTCGTTTCGCTTTGAGTCTTAAACATGCATAATGTATGTCATATTTATGTAATTCATTTGTAATCAATCAAAATTTAAATCACAGTAGATATTGTCATGTAATAATATTTAAAACAAAACAACAAAAAATGTAAGAAATAACAAAACTGTTGTATTAGATGTATATATTGTAGTGATATGTAATGTGGATGAATATGTTGTAATAACTGACATAAATGGTATTCTTCATCATTTCCTCATCATTCTCTATTAAAGAATGGCATAGATTGATCAGTTAGTATTATCCAAAATTCTTATAGGTAATAAAATATTTTTTTAATCATGAGACATTTCAAATACAGTATTGAGGAAAAGAATGCACAGACATAATCTGCTTTCGAATTCTAAAAATATTAGATAGTACAAATTTAGGAATTGCACACAAAAATAAAGTTGCATATCTGCAATTAAATGGGGTGGTGCATCAGGCTTTTCATTTAGGGGTCTGGAGGTACGATTTAAAACTGACATAATTTTTATAATGATATTTTCTATTCTCGTGAGTCTTAAACAAATGAGCTTAAAAATTACCCCTTATTTACAAGGAAATTAATTTTGCACGGTAATATGTGCTTTCCCAAGTTACGCACCAGGGTTAATATATTTTATGCCCGATTCCATTAAAGCATTAGGGTGCATTCAAATTCAAGACCTTAACATCACGGTGATAACACCATCATCGAGGTGATAACACCGTATGTTGATTGGTTTGACAATCATTACGTGGTCCGGCCTTAATTCCATTAAGCGATGCGAAAGCTTATATTAGCAGGATTTTATAACGGATATTTTGACAATAAAACATGCTTAAAAACATTTTTTTAATGTGTTAACCTGTTTAAAATGACCTATTAAATGTTTTAATTTTATGATATGCAAACTTTTTAAGCCGAAATAAAGGTTTTATGTCATACCCCAGCTAACCCCGTTTTCACTTCTTGGAGAAGGGATTGGATGGGGTATGAAATATAAATACTCGGACCACGTAATGTTCATCATGAATTGGAACATTTTAAAATTTCATAGTCTTCTAGAAAATGCCTGATGCATCTTTAAACATTCTGAATTGCTCCATATACAGTTACAGATCAATAAACTCACTCAGAATTAAGCACCATTTCTCTCATTACTGGACAGATTGTAACGTCAATATCTCATTTATTTGTTTTTCCATCCCTTCTCAGACGATCTGTCATTCACGCTTGATTCATCCATCGGCTCGTCACACTCTTCTCTCTATCCTGTCCCTCGGGGTAAGAATATGTTACTGTAGTCATGGTAACATAGAAAAGTAGTGCTTACCTAACCTCATTACGCCTTAGGAATGTAGTTTTCTATAGCATAGAAAGTAGTAATTTCGACAAAATGACACATATATATTGCTCCTTTACTCTAATTTGCATACGATTGTAAAGTGAAAACAAGTTACAAAAGACAGAATAAATACATGTAAAGATATTTTTGTTTCATTTTGTCAACATATATCATTGCGTTATAACACAAATTTCATAACTGAAACAGTTTATTGATATTTATAAATGCTTCACAATATTGTCTTGCTTTCAGAGAATTTTTCAAATGTTATTGTGACCAAGATATGTAACTCTGCCAGGCTTGTTGTTGATTACCTTGATACTCTGTGCAGAGTTATCCCCCAAAGATAATTTTTGTGGCAGTTGGGGTATATACGCAATCAAACTGGAGAAAGAATGAAAGAAAGAAAGAAAAAGAAAGAAAAAGAAAGAGTGGACATAGGAGTGAAGGAATGAATGAATAGATAGGGGGGAAAACTTGAGAGAAAAAAATATGTTAAAATACATGTAAATGAAGTGTTAGCATGTAGATGTAAATATTTTTATAATCTGTAAATTTGCGATGTGTAGTTTTGATTGTCAAACATAAAAAATTAATAAAAAAGTATTAAAAACAAATATAGATGTAATTATTATTTCATAATAACTTTATTGTAATTGCCATGCGTTGTTACGCCAAATTGAAGAAGTATAAATCTCCACGATGGACTTAAACAATAATTAGTGAAAAATAACTGAAACATTAGTAATCGGTTAAGATGTAAATATTTTCCATATCTGTTCCGGTATCTTATTATTAAATTTTGTTACAATTACAACGGTATCTGAGTGAAAGATAAATCTGTAACTCACTGTGATGTAACTGTTATACTAAAAGTGCATATGCAAGTGGAGCAGTGGTAGAGTGACCACTCCAGATCGAGAGGTCGTGGGTCAATCCTCCATGTGGCCATGTTATTTATTCTTGAGCAAGATAATTAATCAACATCGCTTAGTACCGCTTTTACCCAGGAAGCCATCATAAGTGATTGATATAATTTGCAATGTTAAAGGGACACGTAGCAATCTTGACTTTTTTAAAAACTAGCGGCGTCCCGTTAGTTTTCCTGCATAAATTGCATTTGTTCAATCATTAATGTTAATTAGAAGAATGGTATTAAGCCATTCGTTTTTGCATATTATTAACTTTTGATATTATTGCACCAATAATATATTAAAACTTAGTATAATAAGACGAAATAGTGAATACTTAAAATTTGATTTATTTAAATGTAACCAGGGTAAAAGTAAAAATGATACTGGATATATAAACGGAGACACCCATTGCAAATACATAAAGATTGCCGTGCGTCCCTTTAAGTTGGATCTTTCTGTACATTAATTGGTATCAATCGGTAATGATTAATCTTTAATCAATATTTTTATCTTTATTTAGAAGTATGCTGTACTTTTTAAAAAAGAAAGAAATACGACACTTGAAAATGTTAAGTGTGCCGTAAATGTAAACCTACTTATCTTTTATCAAGAAAAGATATTGAAAGTCATCTTGAGTGTAATCTGACTCAGTTTTAATATAAATAAAGAAAACTTATATTTCATTGTATCCCGGATTATGTCGTTTGTATTATGTATACAATAATACGCAAATCAGTAAAATCCCTACGTGCTTGATTGTTGGTAACACATTATTAAACGGAAATGATTGTTATCAGAGATTATGAGATTTGAAAGATTTCAGATCGAAAATATCACTTAAATAAATGTCGTGATTTATTCAAATGGCTGTGGTTTTATGATTTGCTCGTTTTGGGATTTAATTGTTCTTAAGAAGTCAAGGGGGATCAGTCATTGTTTTGATGTCAGCGGGGATCAGTCTTTAATCCGCTTAAACGATAATCTAGGAAGTGTTTGAACAGGCTATCTGAAATTGTATTGAAGTATTTCATGATGTGTCATGTTATGATGAAACGTTTGTTCCAAAAAGATAAAAGTTGTAGATACTTATTATGACCGTTGCATATATTTAAAATTTGAACTTTCGGTCTTAAATTGTATTTTCAATGAGTTTTAGCGATCTAATCCATCAACAACTGAAAGATAATTAACTAAAAAAAATTACCACTAATTTTTATATACCCAAACTTATAGTCCTTAAATTATTTTTGACAAAAGGCATTACCAGGTAATAAACTATCGACATTATATTCTGTTAAATTCTGTCTCGACCATAAACTATGTCCTCATTTATAACATGTTAAGATATTTTACAATTCTTATCCATTTTGAAATGAAAATATTGCTCAAATGCATGTCAAAAATCAATGTTTAGAATTTGATACTGTTTCAAGTTGTATCAAATAACATTTTAATTGATTTTATAATATAAATCATTCATCATTTAATGTTCAGAATTGAATTTAAATAATTATCTGCTTGCAAGATATTAGGCTATTAGAACTATAATAATAAGAAGGACATAGATCATGACTTCAGTTTATTATAATTTAGTCGTACGTATGTCATCAGCGAGTATGGAATGAATAGAAATATCACATGACTATTTAGCTTATCTATACACTGATCAAATTGGCAACAGATTGCTTTGAAGCAATTTAAATTCCATTAAAATAGTCGCGCAGCAGCTTCATACATATTCACAGCTAGCTATACTATGAACATTCCTTGGATTCAAGAAAGAAAACATTACTTCTGGGGAGATATTGAATTGAATTGATTTTATAGTCGCACCAACAGCTAAGGTCATATGGTGACTTTCCAGCGTCTACTGGTGGAGGAAGACCCCAGGTGCCCCTCTGGGCAATTTTCGTGCACGGGCGGGCACCTGGGTAGAATCACCGACGTTCCGCAAGCCAGCTGGATAGCTTCCTCACATAAAGATTCCTAGTCTGGGGAGATATATAGCATGAATATAACTCTTGTCAACTTGTTCATTATCGACAACCAACAGAAACCATTTATGCGCTGTCACAACCAGCTATTTTCATTTTTAGCTGCTATCATAGAATAGACCTCAGCAGACCTGATATTAGTGTGGGTTTAATTATTTAATTCATTGTCATGTCCAGAACTAATTCGGTATTTGGCATTTCCCAGTCATGAAATATTTTTGAACTCTATAATTTATGGTGTGACATTTGTAAGATTTTCTATATAAACAGTTGACAAATTTACGCTGAATAATTTATTTTTAATGCAAATCTGGTCCCATTAGGATGTCCTTGATCAAGTAAAAGATTCTAAACCAGCAGGCTTCTTTCGTCTTCACCTTAATCACTTTGACAGTGTGGAAGCGGTCCTTCCTTACAACCTGCATAAAGGGGCCGTTTGGTTGTGCGAGCGTGTTTAACCCTTAGCCTGCTGAGGGCGACTACAACAGCCTTTGTAGCCAGTGTAAACCCAGATCTGCCTGCGAGTAAATCTCAGGCTTACTCGCAGGCTGATCAGGGTTTTTCACTGTCTGGCTGCTTCTCAGTCATTTAACCAAAACAACCCTTTGTAACATAAATGGAATGGCCCAAATTCAAAGAAAGGACAGTCCATTATACATTCATAGTGGGCTAAGGGTTAATTAGAGAATAAGAATACCGATTCAACACTTGTTGTTTTGAAGAACAGATTAACCCTTTAAAATCACGAAAGGATGGTCTTGAGATTATTTTTAAAAAAAGCTTAACCTTTTATCGATAATCACACTCGAATCAACAACCTTAATTGAAGCGAATTAATATTTCAGTGTCAATTAAACAATTCTAATATGTTTTGTGTCAGATCTAAATCAGTGATATACAGCGGTTAGACCAGAGCAATTTCACTGGCGGACTTTCGTGAAAAAGTCATTCATAAACTGTTGACATTTTAAGTTTGTGTTAAAGGATAGCACTGTGTAAATGCGTTGAACCATAAATTTCCGTCGACAGATTTTGCTCTTTTAGACTGTCGGGCAGACAGCGGGTGATATCGGGGAGGTGCCCTGTGACTATCGCGGTAATAACAGGCTGCAAAAGTCAAGGGTATCAATTTATAGCGTGAAAGGGTCAATCATAGTGAACTGAACTGCAATCTCTTGAATTAGTTAATGGTTTCAATGAGTGGGTGGGGTAATTAGTCATGGGATGTCAGACTAATGGTGCATAGGGCAGAAGTGTAACTTTGTGCAGATAGAAGTGAAGTTGTCGATTTGATCGTTCAGAAAGGCTTGTATTATTTCAATTGAGAAACTTGTGGTTTGCCTTGATGGACAAATAATGAATATCATTGTATTCGTCAATATTTCATCCCATATTGAATCACTAGGCCTAGCCTGTCTCCTATATGCCAGATGAGCACAGAACTCCTTCCATGATCATCAGAGCTCCAGACAAGCTTTAAAGTCAAAGGGTATTTTTACCCACTAAATAAATCTGCAATGCTGATTTCAATTTTTTTCAAAGATTTGTTACTTTTTACTCACAAATATGCAATTTTTATACAAAATTGTAAATTATCAATGCTGATAATATAACTGACTTTTTTTTTTAATGCTGATTTTTTAAATTTTAATTCTGAAATTAAATTTATCTGGAGCTCTGAAGAATAAAATTAGAAAATATAAATGGAAAAGAAAAACATTTTTTTAAGTGTTTTCCTGTCTTCTATTATCAACATAATTTAATCTAAACTGTCTCACAATCGGTCGGGACATGTATAGAAATTGCCCATACTAACAAAGCAGCTCTTCAATCTCCTAAAGCTCTTTAACGCTCTTCAGCCAAGTTCATAATGAGGTCATAATTGGTCATCAGCTTTGTACTTCCTCTCAAGATACTTTGTCCAAGCCATAAGGGTATTCCAACTGTCCCCAAAACATCAATTCTGGCAGTAATTGCAAATCATGCTTTGTTTGCTGTTTGTCAAATTCATCAATTATTCGGAACGTTCTTGAAAGGATTCCGTTCTGTTAATTTGCGGACGCTTTGATAGTGGTCTTGATTAAAAAATGACAATTTATTGATCTCGGTGTTTATGGCGTGTGCTTTATACTTGGACAGTGATAATGGAACAAATGGTTTCACGAAAAGGACAATGGTCGTAGAGAGCGATAATGTGACAACATCAGAAATGAGAAATTACTGACGACAAAGAAGCTCTTAAAGAAGTAATAAATTAGATAAGATAGTATTATGTTTTATTGATGGGTAGATTTTTGACAAAAGATTGAAACACATTTTGTTACTAACTCTTTGAAAGTTAGAAAAGTTAATTTCACCAAAGCATTTGTAACAACGTCGCAAACAGTCAATCTTGAACAATTGTGAAAAATCGGTCCGTGTGAAAATGCACGGCGATGACCCATAATCCCATTATTTGTAAGATCGTCGTAAATACGATTATCTAATCAGCATTTTGAGTACCATCGTCTTCAGTATTTGCGGACATTTCTTTCTTCTGATTATATCTCCAGAACTAAAAAATGCATTGTTTGGGGAGGTAATTTTTTTTTCGACATTGTTACAAATTGTAACTTTTTTTTGCAATATATAGGCCAGATAAAATATTTTCCAAAATATTTTTCCCCGACTTCACAGTGCTGAATAGCACTGTTTGAATGTTGGTAATAGGAAAATTACGTTGTTCGGAGTCAGCCATTGTTACTAAATAGGGAAAATTTGAGGAGATAAATATTGGTTGTAGTCAAATTTAGGGTTATTTGACTATCATTAGCTAGCTTGTTTTGAAATCCTATTTAGTTGGTATTGTCCAAGGTAATTTAATGTGCGAAAAGTTTAGAACAAATTTTGTGCTCTTCGAATAAATAAAAGCTAATGATTATCCAAGCGTTCAAAAGATAAAGTGTCGGGTTGGATTTTACGGAAAATGGGGGCCTCAGTAATATTGTGGTTGCAGGTGGTATTATCCAGTTGTCCGACATATTGTCCGACATTCGTTAAAGAAACTAACCGACCAAATAATTGCAAAATTACCCTACAAAACTGATTCTCAAAACTCTATCCAGCTGTTCAGGTCTTATAATAATGTATGTGTGCCGATTAAAAGTATAGGATTTTTCATGGGTTCTTAAAATAACTGTGATTGAATATGCATAAAATAAATTATGAGTTGGTAACTGTTAATTCAACTCTCCAGTTTTGGGGTTTGGCCTGGCAGGTTAAAGCCATTTATATTGTGTCAATAGAGTTTGGATTCTCAAAATATGTAAGTTATATAAAATTATATACCTCATCATCAGTGGGTTAAGAAACAGCTAGTGTACAAATGTTGTAAAATTTGGGTGTTGTTGGCGGGATAGGGACTTCAAGATTCTGTATAGCTGAATTGAATTCTCCATGCACTCTATGTTGGTTTTGTTACAGATTTAAGGACATATTTTGTCATTTTCTTAGTATATGATGTATAGCAGCCGTTGTTAGTCAGTGAGCGAGTTTCTCTAAAACTGTTAATTTTGTCTAAATATAACCTAGAGTTGACCTTGGCCTTGAAAATCCAAAAAACTAGAATAGCCATGTATAGGGCATGTATCAGCCATTCTTACAGAGTTAAATAGACTAACACTCCTAGGCATGTCCAAATATATTAAACGGAAGTAGATCTAGACCTTGAAAACCAGTTTCAGGAGAAAGTCAAACGGCAAATTTGCAAACTTGCAGAAATACCAGTATCATTATGAACAGCCAAACTTTATTTTGATCTTCAAATTATCTCATGGCTTCTATATCTCATTAAATATACTTGTGGTAATACTTGGGCAAACAATCTGCTTGACCAGTGCAAACAAGTGACCAATCCATCTCAGTAATTGACCGCTAAAAGTAAATAACTGACCACTGGCCGGTAATGTCCGAAATGTCCGGGACCTCCCCCCAGCTGAGCTGGAAATGTTTGTGTCAGGCCGTTATGTTGACCTTCTCAATTTAATGAATGAATTTTTAATTCAGAATTCTAAAATTATGTAATTTATAGACTCCATGCCTGTCCTTGAATGGTTTACCTATTCAAATGGCATTTATTTTTCGGAGGTGTCATTTCAGCATTGGAACAGGGCAGGGTATCAGTCTAATTTAAGTTTGAAATATTGACCAGCACTTCTGATAAATGAAAATTGAAATTTAAAATTCCAAAATGATGTAATGGTAGGTCCCCTGGTTGGCACATGAAAGGATTGTATTATCTTCAAAGACGTTTCTTGTCGTCTTATTTGCCAAAAGTGTGAAAATCAAAGATTAATGTAATCAATTCTGATTTAAGAACTTACCAGAAATTGCACATACATTTGAAAGTGCAATTTAATGTATTGGAATGTCAGTATTTCTTGTTTGGGTTAAAGGATTAAAACTCTTGATTTTGTGCAGTCATTAATTGTAGTTGAACATGTTGACAATGCCCCCTCTATTTCTGTACCCATTTGTCTGGTTTCTGTTGTCTTGGGCTGCTCCTTGCAGAAACTGAGACCTAGCCAGTATAGGAGCCTGCAGGACATTGCGATGCTTCTGTGACAGCAAGGGCTGAATCCGGAAAAGCTTGTATTTGGTTCAGTTTGTGGGAGCAGCAAGGCTTAGTTCTGCATTAAGATCTGTTGTAGGGAGGCGAAGCAGTGCTGATTGAAGATAACCTTAACCAAAACTTGCAATTCTTATTTTATTTGTTACACCAAAGACTTCATGAAAATGGTATTAGTAGTTGCCTTTCCCGTGTCAGTTACTGTGACTTGGTGGGTTATGTCTTGTGGCAATAGCGTGTTAAACATGTTCCTTAACCCTTAGCCTGCTAAGGGCGACTACAGTAGCCTTTGCGTCCATTGTAATCCCAGATCAGCCTGCGAGGTTAACAATGTCTGGCTGCTCATCAGTCATTTCTCCAAAACACCCTTTTGTAACATAAATGGAATGGTCTAAATTTAAAGAAAGGACAGTCCATTATATATTCATAGCGGGCTAAGGGTTAAAGGGACACATGGCAATCTTATTTTTTTTACGGTGTCCCGTTAGTTTGTCTACATAACATGCATTAGTTCAATCATTAATATTAATTATAAGAATAGTATGAAGTAAATTGTTTTTGTATATTACTGACTTTTGATAATATTGGACCAATAATATATTTCAACATTTGGTAAAAATAACTAAGATAATTGAAAAACTCAAAAAGCCTGTTTAAAGTAAATATGTTACTGGATTAATAAATCGAGACGATAATTTTGATGCTTGATAAATACTTCAAGATTGCCATGTGTCCCTTTAAAGGGACACATGGCAATCTTGAGTTTTATTCAAACATTAAAATTTGCTCCCCAATTTATCCTGCGTCATTTTGACTTTAATACTGCTAGCATATGATTAAATAAAAAATTGAGATTTCAATTTTCTTCACTATTTCACCAAATTTTTAAACATATTATTGATGCACTATAATAAAAATTTAATAATCTGTAAAAATAATTTGCTTTGAACTATTCTAACAATTACGATTAATGATTGAACAAATGCAAGTGGAGAGCAAAACTAACGGGACGCCGTGAGTTTTTAAAAAATCAAGATTGCCGTGTGTCCCTTTAAGCTTGATGACTTTATTGACATGTCTATTTTCTACTTTACTGATTATTCCATAAGACAAAGAAATGTTCATAATGACAATAAAATATGAACAATCCCAAGTGTTAATTCTCAAGGAGGTATGACTTATTCCTTTGAAACCACTTCACTTCTTCTTGGAGTGGTCTAGCGCACTCCTAAATGTGTCAACTTAATGATTTAACTGGGACCACATGGTGCATTATGGCAGCTTTTGAGGTCCTTCATTGGCCCCTTTGTGGGATTGCTTACTGAAATACTTCACAGTGATACTTCCTTGACAGTAATTGAATACATCTTGGACAAAACAGAGTCATGATAATATGTTTCTCTGCAAGGGGTCCCTTATTATTCATTTCAGAATCGTAACCTTATGGAAAGGTACAGAGACATAATATAAGTCTCTGGAAGGGCAATTATGCTGTAGAAGTGTATTAGAATATATTGAGTCTACCCCCATCCCTCTCCACCACCACCCATCCCCCTCCTCCTTCCAATTCTTCCTGAAACTCTCCTACACCTATGTATTTCAGATCATTTTTACAACCAGATAGATACACCATTTTTACATCCAGATAGATACACCTAGTCATTATTTGTCCAGATGTGGGTGTCTGAGTTGTGGGTGTTGTTTCATTAATATCATTTGCTTGTCAGTTCGAGAGATGACAACACTGTACACTGACACTGTCCGGCTCTGTCCAAACTGTTTTTATCATCCAATTGTTGTCATTGTGGTACTTGTTTTTATCCATCAAATGTCGTCACCTGTGGTTTTAGAGAACGTCAGAGAGGAAGATGTTACTTCAACAGCAAATAAAAACCCTATTGATGTAACAGTTGACGAAATATGTCAGCGTGATACTCTTGATTTTTTAGTGGACCTAGTTGTTATTGGTCATATGTTGATACAAATAAATGACAAACTGCTATCATGTTGTTTATAAAAGTATTTTACATAAATGAGATAAACTACAGGAAGGCCATGTAATGTAATAAAACAAATATGAAGTGTCACCAACAAATATACATCATCCGTCGTTGTCCGTCACACTTTAAAGGCATTTCACATATACACCGAAACCGAAACGAAACCGAACCAAAGCCGTTTTTTTGTCGTTTCGGAATCGGCTAGTGCTTTCACATAAAAGCCAAATTTTGATCCAAATCTCTAAAAATAGCGACCTATTTGAGATCGAATCCGAAAAAATTAGAAATCCAATTTGTGCATGTTTTCATTTAACTTTCAACGCTAACCAAGCTCATAACTGGTTATAACTTAAAATAAGCACACGGATAGGTTACTTAAGTTTTTCTGGAATATGCTTCTAATATATCAATATATTCTGCAGGTCTGAATTGGTGGCATACAATTTTTATACATTCTATCAATTACATTAACATATTCAGTATATGGAATGTGTCCTCTATGTGGCCAGTTTTGACAGGTGATACAAATATGGTCATTCAGCTTCCATTGGTCCAAACACAGCAGGTGTCATAAACCCACTGTAAAAAAGATTATCAAAAACATTCAAATATTCAACAGTGTCCTGAATCTGGCAAGTATTAACATCGCTGATCTAGGTTCGGTCATTCATCTTTCAAAAAAAATGGTCCAAACAAACAATAACCTTCAAACTGAGGTAAAATTTACCTTTAAATGTTTAAAAATAATAAAACAGACGTCGAAACAGACTAAGCTTATTAAGAGATTGCGATCGTGACCCGTCTTTGATTATATTTTGACAATATTGACAATTATTCGAACCACCGGACTACATTATTATTCTGTGGTATTCTCATGAGTAAGTTATGTTTACATATAAACTTTCCCAAAATATAAAGGCTACGAAACATGTTTGTTGGGACTTCATGTTGTTATACTCAGTTTTATTGCACTGTCCTGGCGTGACCCACCTTTTATAACATTTTATACTTGTTTGTCTTCTTTGGGATTATAAGCAGCATGAATCATTGACTTGGATGTTTGTCCGTGTTTGCTATTCCGTGCCTTTTCTTCTTGATGACTTACTTTTAAGTTATTCAGTTATTGCCAACGCAGGCACGTAAAGGGTAACAATCTTTTTATCTTTTGTTTGTGTAGATGATTTAGAAGTATTTTGTTAATATCGCCAAGTTTCGAAATAGCCTCCTGTTGTCAGGGTTCTGCAGGATATAAGAGTGGTGCGGTAGCCTGATGTCAAATTATGATGGCGAAATAGTAGCGGTTAGGGCATTGGATTGGCTAAACAGAGGTCACAAGTTTGAACATCCCCCGCCTCAATTTTTTGGATAAGACTATAAAAGAAGCTCCCCATTTTAATGACCATCATGTTAAAACAAGACAATACAATATCTCCAATCAATCCATCTAAAGCGCAACCCACCGTACAAGTGATACTTACGAAAATGGTTGACTACTTTACCCAGCTGAATTTATACTTTTTAAGACATTCTGGTAAACACAGAAAGAAACATAGAACCTGCTAATTATCCTGATTATCTTGTTTCACATTTCAAAATAGTTTGAGACATTTTCTTACTCCACCTTCAAAACAGTGGCACCTGACCCTAAAAGGAATTTTCTTTAGTATATTAGCATTTTATCAACAAGATTAGGTTTGGTCTTTTGCCTTTTAAGTTGTATTACATTCAGATACAATAGCCTTTCTTGAGAATATCTAGTTTTACAGCTAATCCAAAAAATATATTCAGAGTAAGCCAATTTTTCGAATTACTGATGAAGGTCATTGGTGTAGTGATACGTGACCAGATGCAGATGTGATAAGGAAACCGAGTTTCTCAATACTGTTGTATTCGGTTGCATAACAAATAGTACCATTGTCCCCATGGTTAACTTAATGGTAACCTTTCATCTATAACCCATTATTAGTGGTTGACGAATGCGCACCAGGGTGAATGTCAGGGTTGCTGATACAAATTAACTTCACATGTCATCATTATCCAACATCTGTTACATTGGGGGTGGCATGTTTTTTTCACATCCTTTTTGGACAGCTTCTTTTCCATCAAAGTTACAGTGGATTTATACCACTTGGAAATTAATGCATTAACTTTATCATGAATGGAATTGAATTGGATTTTATAGTCGCGGCAACAGCTAAAATAATATGGCAACTTTCCAACTTCCATTGGTGGAGCAAGACCCCGAGTGTCCCTCCGGGCAATTTTCGCGCACAAGCGGGCACCTGGGTAGAACCAGTGATGTTCCGCAAGCCAACTGGATAGCTTCCTCACATAAAGATTCCTGGTCACACGAGGGCTTGTACCCACAGTGGTGAGGGGGAAAGTGATTTCAAGTCACTGACTAGAACCACACGGCCACAGGTGCCCGGCGTCCAAAGTTATATAATTGTGCTTGACCTATGAAATTATGTATACATGATTCATTGACAAAAGAACCATGTAACAAAAGAACGTGTTTAATTTTCGACCATATTCACATCCAATTTTCCAGTGGTGTATATGTCATTCTTGGTAATCCTGTGTCATTCTTGCATAATATATGAGAATCTATTATGTATATTGAAAAAAACAGATATGTCTAAATGGGTAATTTATGTTAGAACTGTCTTTAAAGTTTCAGTATTTTGTTATAAAGTTTTTTGAATATCATATTCATGCAGCCTTTTAATATATTAAATGGATTCTTTTTTGTTTGGGATTCTAAAAAAAATATTTATTTTCTATTAAATGTCTTTAAATTAAAATATCTTAAATTCTTGCAGTTTTGAAAAAAACACAAATGATACTTGTAAATTATGGTCATATTTTTATTTCGCACATTCTCAATTTTGGCTGCGATGAAGATTTATTGGTTCTTCAATTTCATGCATGCAGTGAAGCAAGCTTTCTTAACATTATTCAGTGAAAAGACAGCGAAATTTGAACTGTAAGTTAAACCGGAAAAAGTTCAAAAGTTTGTCACGTTTGTCAGTCTAAACCTGCTTGAATTCCCGTCCATCATTTCTTGTTGGCATGTTTAGCTCTTCTTCTGTAATCCGAGTGGTGCAAATAGATGCGAAAATGTCTTTGAGGTGATCTATCTTTATATCTAAGCTAATGAAATACCTATTCATATAAACATTTTGCTCTCCTTGATGTTAGGAGATGTAAATTTACACCTTTTAATTGCCAAAAAAATGCCTTTATTGTCAAACTTGATAAATATACTGCAGAAAAAATTCTGACACAAGCTATAAAAGTTAGGAAGTTGTATGTGATTGACCTTGGTTTAGAGGAGAGTTCAAAGAGGTTTAAAGGCTTTGTAGTTGTTTGAATAATTAACATTGAAACCTGTCTATTATATTGTAGACATGGATATTCCCCATCCATCTCATGCTAAATGCTCTAATGAAGGCAGCCCTATATAAAAAATTCTGTCTGATCCAAACTAATTTGTCTACCATAAGTAATGGATACAACCAATCTATAACTGTTGGTCGAATATTTATTAACAGTCTGATAATTTCATATGGCTATGTCATCTTTATGATGTACATTGTAATCTGGTTATATTAATATGTTGCTTTTCTCCTGTATGCAGATGATATTATTTTAATTTTCCTGATGTAGGTCCATTATTTATGCCAATATGTCTGATTTCGGTATTATATTTTATAGATATTTTCAGTCTGGGACAGTATGTGAAATTTAATTTTACTTATTCATAAAAAGTATTTTAGACTGTAAAACGGCTTACCCAGATTGAATGCCTTAGCCTGGTTATCTAATATATATATATATATATATATATATATATATTAAATATTGAATGATTTTTGGCGGAGTTATGGCACGTTAAAGATTTTACTACACAAACCATGTCAGGACTAGTTCTCCTGAACCCTTGTCCACTTGGCGGTGATGATCAGTACCATGTCAGGACCAGTTCTCCTGAACCCTTGTCCACTTGGCAGTGATGATCAGTACCATGTCAGGACTAGTTCTCCTGAACCCTTGTCCACTTGGCAGTGATGATCAGTACCATGTCAGGACCAGTTCTCCTGAACCCTTGTCCACTTGGCAGTGATGATCAGTACCATGTCAGGACCAGTTCTCCTGAACCCTTGTCCACTTGGCAGTGATGATCAGTACCATGTCAGGACTAGTTCTCCTGAACCCTTGTCCACTTGGCAGTGATGATCAGTCCCATGTCAGGACTAGTTCTCCTGAACCCTTGTCCACTTGGCAGTGATGATCAGTACCATGTCAGGACTAGTTCTCCTGAACCCTTGTCCACTTGGCAGTGATGATCAGTACCATGTCAGGACTAGTTCTCCTGAACCCTTGTCCACTTGGCGGTGATGATCAGTACCATGTCAGGACTAGTTCTCCTGAACCCTTGTCCACTTGGCGGTGATGATCAGTACCATGTCAGGACCAGTTCTCCTGAACCCTTGTCCACTTGGCAGTGATGATCAGTACCATGTCAGGACTAGTTCTCCTGAACCCTTGTCCATATTTCATGTTAATTTGGCAGTGATGATCAGTACCAAGTCTTACTGCGCACGTCTTTGCCGTGTTCCGGTTAAATAATTTTTGGTGGAGTTTTGACCCTTTAAAGGTTTTAATACACAAAATTTGTCTGGACTAGTTCTCCTGAACCCCTAGCCGGATTTCAGCGAAACTGGGCAAGGATGTTCAGTACCAAGCCTAGTTGTGCATATTATCCTTGTGTTCCACGTGAATGATTTTTTTGCGGATTTATGTCCTTTTCCCCAGAGGGGGAGACATCTGTTTTTACTAAAAACAACTAGTTACATTCTAGTTTTGTTAGAATATTAATTTTCCTAAACTGAAATAATTTATTCAATAAATCTATTACAACACTATAAAGGTATGCTCCTGTAAGTTTCTAAGGCATTTGAATCATTTCCTCTGTGAAAGGTAAATTTTTCTTCGTAAGGTTTTACTGTTTTTACAGGCAATAAGAAAGCTTCATGTTACATCATGTTCAAGATTTTCCTCAAATGATAGTTTTAAACAAAGTATGAGACGATACTAATTTTAGAATGAATCAAACCTGTAAGAGGGGTATTCCGCTGGTATTCTTAAACATTTAGGAGGGGTATTCTGTGGGTATTCTCCAAAGAACACATGCTGTGGCAACAGATACCCATGACAATGCTGGCCATGATATGCGATATACACAGAGGGTTTTTTGACTCGTAGTCATGCAACTATTATTTCACTAAGGAAGTCCCTGTTTTAATTTAGTATCCTACTAAATTACATTTGTTACATTAAATGATAACCTAAGTCAGCCAGGTTGTATGGGTCAGATAGAGATACTGATCCTGTCATAAAAATACCAAAAGCATCTGTTTACAAAAAAATTGCATTAAATACTGTTGTCACATGACAAACTGTATTTAAGTTTTTAGGTCAGGCGATAAGCGCTTCGCTTCGGATTATGATAAAATGAACATCTGTTTGTATATTTAGGGAGTTTTGAGCGGTGTTTTCTTAAGGCCATAATAAATTAATTGCTAGTTTCTCATCCAAATTTATTTCAAAATAGGGGTGGGGGGTGAAATTTTATTTTTTATTTTATACGACAAATGGAAAATGGCCTCGGCACAAGGCAAAAATAGTAAAACATACTACTGAGTACTTCCAAGACTGAAAATACATTTTTAATAGTGTTTCATACTTTCAGCAATTTTTTTTTGAAGAAAGAAAAATTACCGCGGGGCATAAAAAACGGGGGTGGGCGGGGATGAGAATCTAGCAATTAATTTATTATGGCCTGACAAACAAAAGTTTGGTAAGGTAAAGAAATCGGAAATCACCAAATCTAGTTTATTGTATCTATGAATGACAACAGTCCCCTAGTTTTATGGACTGGAAAAAAAAGGGAACCGTTGCAATACTCTGGCAAGGAGAATATAAAATCGCAAAATCTATTTAATAGTAAGAGTAGAGAATAGTTCCTGGATTGATAATTGTATCCTTACCCTCTTTCTGGGGCGGTTCTAAAACACCTCAAATAATGTGTCCAGGTGCCATTAAACGACAATTCAGTTCAATTCTATAAACACCTGGGCAAGGGCTGACACAAGAGTGTACATTTCAGTTAAGATTAATTATTATTAAACATGCAATTTTTGGTCCCAATGCATGCTTTTGAAAAGGGGAAATCAGAATAGCAAATTAACTTAACATCTGGAAGATGAAATTTTATGGATGGATGGAAATATTGTTGTACCAGGGTAATTTTTATAGGGTAAAACAATCTCAAGTTACTTGTGGTTTTGATATAAAATTTAAGTTACAAACTGCGTCATGACTTGTTTGGTATAATGGAAAAAAGTTTTTTTCTTTATTCAGAGTCAACTTTCTTACTTGCATCAGTTTCGTCAATGTGTTCTTGGGCAAGACACTTTCCTTTAGCCTCGTCCGTAAACCGGGCAGTCCCGTGTATAGGTCTATCTTCCGAGCACGTTAATGAACCATAGGAATCTGTTTGATAATAAGAGTTGGGCACCGTTCCCGGATTCCTATGTATCCTTCCCCTCTCTCTGGGGCGGCCCTATATAACCTATACTGTGTTGATGAGCCGTTAAACAACATTCAATTCATTCAGTTCTTACTTGCATCAGAGTTCAAGTTGCATTGGATTTTGATTTTAAAAAATCAGTCATTCTTAATGATTTTCTGTGTGTAAAGAAACTAGAGGGCCATGAGTTTTCATTTTGTCCTGCAGTAAAACTGATTTGCATAATTTAATATTCATGAGATTCAGATAAACATTGATTATGTTGCTCATTATTTGGAGAGTTCAGCGCAACACTGCTGTATCTTCTCATTATTCGGAGAGTTCAGCGCAACACTGCTGTATCTTCTCATTATTCGGAGAGTTCAGCGCAACACTGCTGTATCTTCTTCCTTATTTATATGCAATTACCTCAGTGTTGTAATGAACCCTCAAAGTTGGGCGGTTCACATTCCCAGCCAGGTGTCCGATTATAACATCCAGCTTATCTGCTAGACAAGATTGATCCTGAGATAATGTGGTTATCTCCTGGGGTTGTAATATTGTGTAATAAATATGATGGTTACAGTTAGCCCCCTAGTAGGGGTCCAGGGCTATTAGCTACTGTAATAAAGGCAGGCTGTATGGATTTATAGCTTTATTGGGGACACTGTCTGTCTGGCACACTCTTGTTCAGGTGTGATGATCAGAGTCGGTCTGGCAGAGTCGGTCTGGTTGTACTGACCTACAAAATGGGGGAATGATGGTTAGGGGTAACTTTCTTCTGTTCTAACTCCTCTTTCATGCTAGTACATTACTTATATTGTGAAATTTGAACAGGAAAAGCAGCATTCAAGGACGACAGTCAACCACAAACACACACAGAAACAAAGAACAAAATTAATTTAACTTTTACCATACAAGATTGGTACAGATCTGGTAACTGTAAAAATCTGGAAATAGATTTTTAGCCCCTGTCAAAAATAATGTTATAAAATGACACCTACCGGTAAATATAATTATAAAATCGGAGCAGTCGCCTTATTGTTATATATTGGGTAGGCCATTTACTGAGTCTGGGTTGTCGGATATTGGCTGAATGTTGCTGCAACAAAATAAGGAAGCAAATAAGCGACCATTTATTTGATCAGAGTCTGCGGCCATGTTCAGAATAGTGAACTGTAATGGAGGGTGTTGTACTTTATCTTTGTGGACATGTCAAAAGACAAAAGTTTCAATAATTAAAAGCGGTTACTGGTTCCAGAGATGTGTTTTATGTTTCTAATGGTTCTTTCTAAATTTGAAGAAGCTACATTGCAACCCGAACATTCTTCAGAAAAGCGTAAAAGGTCAAACGGTACAGAACTCTGCACCGAAGGCATGCATAACATGCATTGAATGTCTTGAGAGATTTGTTATTGTTTACTGGTCATAGAATGTCCAATAATCCTTTAATAGAACAAGATAAATCTGGTGATAAAACTGGTTTGGGACAATGTATACTTGATATACGCATGGATAAGTGGAGTGTTGAATCAGGGTGTTATATAATATTGCACATAGATAGCAGGATAGCCCGGATTATCTGTATATACCCCATATAATATTGCATGCCCAGGCAATAAAGATAAAATCAGTGCAATCCAAGCTTTAAGTGCAGACTTATTTATTAAGAATGCTCTAATACTGTGCATCTGTATGAAACTTTACTAAGAGAAAAAAGTTTAGCAAGTTCTTGTTGCACCCTGGAAATAACACATTTTTGGTTGTAAAAACAAGAAACTACTGCCATAGACACAATATTTTATTAAACACACATCAATAACAGTCGAATATCTTAATGATGTCACGAATAAATGAACGTAGGGGTCAAGCCCGTAAAGTCCCAAAATGTCAGTATATCTTGTATATATATACAGTATTATTTCATCTAAAAAACTTGCTAAACTTTTTTCCCTCAGTCTATTTATAGCTTAGTGTTAATTGTCAAGATCGCAGAACCTGCAGGTCTCCATTCATCCAAATAAATCTACAATATTTAAGGGATAAAAGCAAAACTGTTTTAACTATATATACATATGTTTGCATTGAGCCATCGATTTCATGAGGGAAAAATGCTACTGAGGCCTAAAAAAAAAAATTGTGTGGTTCGGGTCACCCGACCCTACCTACGTATACCCGCCAACCCTGACGTTTTTTTGGTCCATTTCCAAAAAAAAAAAAAGAAAAAAAAAAAATAACAATATAAAGTCACAGTTATTATAGTACATAATTCAGTGCATCTTCCCTGACGTTTTTTTGGTCCATTTCGAAAAAAAAAAAAAAAAAAAAAAAAAAAAAAAAAATCCGACCTACCCTACCTACCAATTTTGAACATGTTACCCGAACCACACAATTATTTTTTTTAGGCCTGACTTAGAGAGAATTTATTTTTTGAACTAGTATGCAATTGGATAAATATCAAAATTTTGATAATAACTTTGAATGATTTCGAATGATTTTCAAATTTGTTTTGGCGAGAACCTAAGGTGACCTTCTAGATACATTAGAGTTATGCTTTGAAGAAGTGAAAGGGATGTTGCGAATGTTCAGCTGATATCTCGAAACAAATCTGAAAACTGGACTGGGGTGCTGCTCTGAAAATTGGACTGGTCTGCTGATAATTTAAAACCATTCTGATGGAGTTGTCGGATGATAACTTGAAACAATTCCGAAAACTGGACTGGTCTCTTCAGATTAACTAACTGGAAACAAATGTTGGAGGTCCCTTATTTGATTGATGCCTAGTTTGTCCTTTATCGACAATTCTTACGGTTGCAGGAGGCATACAGTACTGGTTCTAACCAGGAAAAAGTGAGTGGTCTGCCTCCACCACGAAAATATAGTCTGAATTATGCTGAAACTGCCGTAAAACACCATTCAGCTAACAAACCAACCTTTACTGGTGCTGCAGCATTGGATTTATGATTATTGTTTGTTCATCCAAAAAAACAAGTTTCAACTATTTTTAATATATACTGGTATTAAAGAGTACATTATCCAGTCTGACGCTTACCTTCATGATCCTGCATAATCTATTCACTGTGTTTACCAACTTTTGAACTTTCGAAAGTCAACATAAGTTTAAATATTGGTGTCAAAATATTTACAATAGAAAAACTTTGTGACATAATTAAATAGTTGGCAAATATATCCTAACAAATCTGTACAAATTTGTGTATGAAAATGTACTTAATCATATAATTAACATAAACAAGCCATGGAAAGTTTTGTCAAAGTGTGCCAAATAGGCTTAAAAACTGCCAGGGTTGCATGGACCTATTTTAGGACCATTCATTTCATTTCATAATCGGAAGTTCCGGGTGTATCCAGCACTAGAACACCTGCACTTAATTAGGTAACCCTTATAGGGGGTACATCAGTTTTTTGGGGGATTGGGTCTAGGGGTCATCCAGCACTAGAACACCTGCACTTAGGTAACCCTTATAGGGGGTACATCAGTTTTTTGGGGGATTGGGTCTAGGGGTCATCCAGCACTAGAACACCTGCACTTAGGTAACCCTTATAGGGGGTACATCAGTTTTTTGGGGGATTGGGTCTAGGGGTCATCCAGCACTAGAACACCTGCACTTAGGTAACCCTTATAGGGGGTTATAGTGGGTACATCAGTTTTTTGGGGGATTTAGTCTAGGGGTCATCCAGCACTAGAACACCTGCACTTAGGTAACCCTTATAGGGGGTACATCAGGTTTTTGGGGGATTGGGTCTAGGGGTCATCCAGCACTAGAACACCTGCACTTAGGTAACCCTTATAGGGGGTACATCAGTTTTTAGCTCTACTGGCCGAAGGCCAGCAGAGCTTATGGGATGACGAGTTGTCCGTCGTCCGTCCGGCCGTCCGGCCGTCCGTCCGTCCGGCCGTCCGTCGTCCGTCGTTAACTTTTGTCTTGTTACCACCATAGGGCCTTCATTTTTCATCCGATCTTTACCAATCTTTAACAGGTTGTTAATATCAATAAAAGCTTGGACAAGTTCGAAAACCAGCCAGATCGGAATAATTTCACCGGAGTTATGGCCCTTGTTTTGCTGAAAAATGCCATATGAAGCCTTGTGAACACTCTAGCACCTTCATTTATAATTTGATCTTTACCAAACTTGCACAGATTGTTAATATCAATGAAGGCTCGAACAAGTTTGAAAACCAGGCAAATCGGATCAGTAACACCGGAGTTATGGCCCTTGATTTTTCTGAAAATTGCTGTTTTCTGCCTTGTGAACGCTCTAGCACCTTAATTTATTATTTGATCGTTACCAAACTTGCACAGATTGTTAATACGAATTATAGGTTGGACAAGTTCGAAAATCGGCTGAATTGGGTCAGTAACACCGGAGTTAAGGCCCTTGTTTTTCTGAAAAATGGCATTTTCTGCCTTGTGAACACTCTAGCGCCTTCATTTATTATTTGATCTTTACCAAACTTCCACAGCTTGTTAATATCAATGAAAGCTCAAACAAGTTCGAAAACCAGCTAAATCAGATCAGTAACACCGGAGTTATGGCCCTTGTTTTTTCTGAAAAATGCTATTTTCTGCCTTGTGAACACTCTAGGGCCTTCAATATTAATCGGATCTTTACTTTACTTTGCCAGTGTCTTTATATTAATGAAAGCTTGAACAAGTTCGAAAACCGGCAAGATCGAAATAATTTCAACGGAGTTAAGGCCCTTGTTTTGCTGAAAAATGCCATATTAAGCCTTGTGAACACTCTAGCACCTTCATTTATTATTTGATCTTTACCAAACTTGCACAGATTGTTAATATCAATGAAAGCTCGGACAAGTTTGAAAACCAGCTAGACCGGACCATTAACAGCGGAGTTATTGCCCTTGATTTAGTTAAAATTGCTATATTTGGCCTCATTAAGATGTTAGGGCCTTCATCTTTCATCCAATATTTACCAAACTTTACCAGATTGTTTATATAAATGAGAGCTAGGACAAGTTCGAAAACTAGCAGGCCGTGGCCATTAACAGCGGAGTTGTGGCCCTTGATTTAGTTAAAGATGCTATATTTTGCCTCGTTAAGACGATAGGGCCTTTATCTTTTATTCGATCTTTACCAAACTTTACCAGATTGTTTATATAAATGAAAGCTTGGACATTTCGAAGGTCAGCCAGATCGGACCAGTTACAGCGGAGTTATGGCCCTTGATTTAGTTAAAAATGCTATATTTTGCCTCGTTAATTCAATAGGGCCTTCAACTTTCATCTGATCTTTATAAAATTTTACCTGATTGTTTATATCAATGACAGCTCAGATAATTTCGAAAAACAGCCAGATTGGACCAGTAACAGATGAGTTATGGCCCTTGATTTAGTTTGAAATTGCTATATTTTGCCTCGTTAATTCGATAGGGCATTCATCTTTCATCTGATCTTTACAAAACTTTACCTGATTGTTTTTTTCAATGACAGCTCAGACAATTTCGAAAATCAGCCAGATCGGACCAGTAACAGATGAGTTATGGCCCTTGATTTAGTTAAAAATGGTATACTTTGCCTCGTTAAGACGATAGGGCCTTCATTTTTCATGCGATCTTTATGAAACTTTACCAGATTGTTAATATCAATGACAGCTCAATCAAGTTCGAAAACCAGCCAGATCGGACAAGTAACAGTGGAGTTATGGTCCTTGATTTAGTAAAAAATCCTATATTTTGCCTCGTTAAGACGATAAGGCCTTCATCTTTTGTCCGATCTTTAAGAAACTTTACCAGATTGTTAATATCAATGAAAGCTTGGACAAGACGATAAGGCCTTCATCTTTTGTCCGATCTTTAAGAAACTTTACCAGATTGTTAATATCAATGAAAGCTTGGACAAGTTTGAAAAACATCCAGATTGGACCATTTACATCGGAGTCATGGCCCTTGATTTTCTGAAATATGCTATATCTTGGCCTGATTAAGACGAAAGGGCCTTCATTTGGCCGGATTTCATTGAAACTTTGCAGGGATGATCAGTACCAAGCCTAGTTGTACATAGTCACCGTGTTCCAGTTGAATGATTTTGGTAGAGTTTTAGCCCTTTAAAGGTTTTAATACACAAACTTTGTTCTGACTAGTTCTCTTGAACCCCTGGCCGGATTAAACAAAACTTTTTAGGGATGATCAATTCTATGTCTAGTTGTGCAAATCATCGCCGTGTTCCGGTTGAATGATTTTTGGCGGAGTTATGGCCCTTTAAAGGTTTTAATACACAAACTTTGTTCTGATCTACTTCTCCTGAACCCCTCGCCAGATTTCAATGAAAATTTGCAGGGATGATCAGCACCAAGCCTAGTTGTGCATGTCATCGTCACGTTTCGGTTTACAGATATTTGGCAGAGTTATGGCCCTTTAAAGGATTTTGATACCACAATTTTTTTCTGGGCTAGTTCTCCTGAACCCCTGGCTGGATACAGACGAAACTTGACAAGGATGATCAGTATAAAGCCTAGCTATGCATATCATCGCCATATTTTGGTTGAATGATTTTTGGCAGAGTTGTGACCCTTTAAATGTTTTAATACACAAACTTTGTCCAGATTAGTCTCTTCTGAACTCTTTGCCAGATTTCAGCGAATCTTGGCGAGGATGATCAGTACTAAGCCTAGTTGCACCTGTCGTTGCCATGTTCTGGTTGAATGATTTTTGAAATACTTATGGCCCCTTATACATAAACTTTATCTTGAGCCAGTAGAGCGTCCACAGGCCCTCTTGGGCCTCTTGTTTGGGGGATTGGGTCTAGGGGTCATCCAGCACTAGAACACCTGCACTTAGGTAACCCTTATAGGGGGTACATCAGGTTTTTGGGGGATTGGGTCTAGGGGTCATCCAGCACTAGAACACCTGCACTTAGGTAACCCTTATAGGGGGTACATCAGTTTTTTGGGGGATTGGGTCTAGGGTCCGACTTACGATTGACAAATAATGGTATTATCAAGTCTAAAGGACTAACAGAATGAATGAGCCGACACTTGACCCTTTATTTAAAAGGTAATTCATTTTGCCCAGCGATACTTACGATTGACAGATAATGGTATTTTCAAGTCTAAAGGACTGAACAGAATGAATGAGCCTACGCTCGAATACTTACGATTGACAAATGATGGTATTTTCAAGTCTAAAGTACTGAACAGAATGAATGAGCCTGCGCTTGACCCTTAACAGGAAATTTATTTTGCACAGTAATAATGTGCTATCCTAGGTTATATACCTGAGGGTTAATATAAGCATTTTACATTCATATCTATGTAAAATATAGGGTGACTTCAGATTTTAAAGCTGAACACCATATTTTGATTGTCTGTCTGTTTGTTAGTCCGTTTGTCCATCCAAAATCATGTCTTAGCTGAAATTACTGAAGGGAATTTTATGAAACTTTGTACAAATCTTAATCACAGTGAGAAGGAGAATGAGGTCCTTACCTCAAAGGTCAAGGTCACTTGGAGGTCAAAGGTCAAATGAACTTTGGGAGCATTTGTTACTTATTAGTGACATTTCTTGTTTTCTTATAATTATATTGGTAACAGTAGTTTTGTGTTCACACCCGCGATATGCATTTTCAAATATAGAAACGGAATCAGTGGTCACAAGCGGACTCTGTGTATAGAAAACTGTGTCCAGGGTTACTATTAAATTATTGCTGAAATGGCCCTCAATATTGGAAGGCAGAAATTAATTATGTATGAAAGAACATTTTAATAAAATAGCAATTTCTATCTTTTGATGTACAGAAGATGCCAGGTGTTGTATTTAATTTATGCATTCAAATATCTTCACTCAAGTGTTTTAATGTATGCTCATCGGGATGGCAACTGCATCAAACTTTTTCATGTTTTAATACCCGACCTGCCGCCGGGTATAGTAATCTATTGTGGCTTGCGGTGTGTTTCTATTTTGTAATAAAAAAAAGTAGATGCAAAAATAATGCAGGAAGTGAATCATCGACAGAATGCAGCTAAAAACAACAATTACATACATATATAAACATTTAAAGGGACAAATGGCAATCTTAAGTTTTTAATCAGTTTTCCTACAAATCCTGCATTTGTTCAATCATTAATTCTAATTACAAGAATAGTATAAAGCAAATTGTGCCTGCGTATTATTAACTGTTGATAAAATTGAACAGATATATTTAAACCTATTGTAGAATAAGACGAAACAAAGGAAACTCAATTTTTTATTGAATTATATGCAAGCCAATTTTAAATTAGATTGCCGTGTGCTCCTTTAAAAATCAAGTATGAGTCACTGCAAACATAAAAGGTTCAAGTCACGTATCACACTTCAACCACAAAAGTTTCAAATTATCCTTTTTATTAACAAAAAATCTGCATAAAAAAATATATTGTTAAAAGCAATTTTAATAAAAAAGTATTAGAGAATAAATAAATGCAAATTTGTATAATTAGCTCTACTGGCCAACGGCCAGCAGAGCTTATGGGATGGCGAGTTGTCCGTCTTCCGTCCGTCCGTCGTCCGTCGTCCGTCGTCCGTCGTTAACTTTTGTCTCGTTAAGACGATAGGGCCTTCATTTTTCATCCGATCTTTAACAAACTTTAACAGGTTGTTAATATCAATGAAAGCTCGGACAAGTTTGAAAACCAGCCAGATCGAACCAGTAACAGCGGAGTTATGGCCCTTGACTTAGTTAAAAATGCTATATGTTGCCTCGTTAAGACGATATGGCCTTCATTTTTCATCCGATCTTTACCAAACTTCACCAGATTGTTAATATCAATGATAGCTCGGACAAGTTCGAAAACCAGTCAGATCGAACCAGTAACAGCGGAGTTATGGCCCTTGGTTTAGTTAAAAATGCTATATGTTGCCTCGTTAAGGCGATAGGGCCCTCATTTTTCATCCGATCGTTATCAAACGTTACCAGATTGTTAATATCAATGAAAGCTTGGACAAGTTTAAAAACCAGCCAGATCGGACCAATAACAGCGGAGTTATGGCCCTTGGTTTAGTTAAAAATGCTATATTTTGCCTCGTTAAGACGATAGGGCCTCCATTTTTCATCTGATCTTTACCAAACCGTACCAGATTGTTACTATCAATGAAAGCTTGGACAAGTTCGAAAACCAGCCAGTTCGGACCAGCAACAGCAGAGTTATAGCCCTTGATTTAGTTAATAATTCTATATTTTGCCTCGTTAAGACGATAGGGCCTTCATTTTTCATCCGATCTTTACCAAACATTACCAGATTGTTAATATTAATGAAAGCTTGGACAAGTTCGAAAACCAGCCAGATCGGACCCGCAACAGTGGAGTTATGGCCCTTGATTTAGTTGAAAAAAGTATATTACGAAAGGGTCTTGATTTTTTGTCCGATCTTTACCAAACTTTACCAGATTGTTAATATAAATGAAAGCTCTGACAAGTTTAAAATCCAACCAGATCGGACGAGAAACAGCAGAGTTATGGCCCTTGATTAAGTTAAATATGCTATATTTTGCCTCGTTAATACTATGATAGGGCCTTCATTTTTCATCCGAACTTTACCAGATTGTTACTATCAATGAAAGCTCCAACAAGTTTCAAAACAGCCAGATTGGACCATTTACACCGGAGTTATGGCCATTGATTTTCTGAAATATGCTATATTTTGGCCTGATTAAGAAGAAAGGGCCTTCATTTGGCCAGATTTCAGTGACACTTTTCAAGGATGATCAGTACCAAGCCTAGTTGTACATATCGTCACTGTGTTCCATCCAGTTGAATGATTTTGGTGGTCCCTTTAAAGGTTTTAATACACAAACTTTGTCTGGACTAGTTCTCCTGAACCCCTGGCTGGATTTGAACGAAACTTGATAAGGATGATCAGTATCAGGTCTAGTTGTGCAAATCATTGCCGTGTTTCGGTTGAATGATTTTTGGCAGAGTTATGGCCCTTTAAAGGTTTTAATACACAAACTTTGGACTAGTTCTCCTGAACGCCTCCCCACATTTCAACGAAACTTTACAGGGATGATCAGCAGCAAGCATAGTTGTGCATATCATCGTGGCATTCTGGTTAACAGATTTTTGGTGGAGTTATGGCCCTTTAAAGTTTTTTGATACACAAACATTTTCCGGGCTAGTTCTCCTGAACCCCTGACTGGATTTTAACGAAACTTGAAAAGGATGATCAGTATCAAGCCTAGTTGTGCATATCGTCGCCATATTCGTGTTGAATTATTTTTGGCAGAGTTATGGCCCTTTAAAGGTTTTAATAGCCAAACGTTGTCCAGATAAGTCTCTTCTGAATTCCTTGCTGGATTTCAATGAATCTTGATGGGGATGATCAGTACCAAGCCTAGTTGTACCTGTCATTGCCGTGTTGTGGTTGAATGAATTTTGGCAGAGTTATGACCCCTTAAAGGTTTTAATACACAAACTTCGTACAGACTAGTTCTCCTGAACCTCTGGCTGGATTTCAACGAAACTTGTCAGGGACAATCAGTACCAAGCCTAGTTGCGTATATCATCACCATGTTCTGGTTGAACGATATTTGAAAGAGTTATGGCCCCTTATACATAAACTATCTAGAGCCAGTAGAGCGTCCACAAGCCCTCTTGGGCCTCTTGTTTTTTTTTAAAGTTTATGTACCAAATATTTGAGGTTACATTGCCATGTAATAAACGTTTTCCGGTTTCTGATTTATTGCTAAATGTGCGTAATGCATGGTTTCTTTAAATGTGAATTTGCATATTTATACGATCTGCGGGAAGTTAATATCGATAAATTATGACATTAAATGATGAGCATAAAATCCGCACATTCAACATAATTAATCGTCTTCAATCAGTCATCTGCCATTTTAATATGTTGTCATGGTTATGCATGTAAATTGCAATTTAAAATTCTTCAAATTGTTTAATTTGCATATTAGCATAAAGGGAGGTAATTTAAAAAAGAATGTCATCATAAGATGTTATCAAACTCTGTGTTTGTTTTTTTACCTATATAAACTTTGTTCGGCCATTTCCAAAGGTCCATTCTCATACTCTTTTGTATCAAGGTCCTAGAGATGATTGAGAAACATACTAGTACAATTAGGTGTTTCCTATATGAAGGTGATATTATAAGAATCTTTTATGAGTATCTATTGAAGATAGGGAATTTCAACCTGAGGTTATAAGTGTTTTTATCGGAACCGAGTCTCTGCCGAGGTTCCAATTAAAACACTTATACCGAGGGTTGTAATTCCCTATCGGAACCGTATACATGTTGTGCGTTGATGCCGCCAGCTACTAATGTTCTACATGTTTTCCTGCATACTTGATGTTGGTGCGCGCATGAATTTTATCTCTACCCTAGGTAAAATAACAGATATCCTTGTCCGGTATGCAAGAAATATGTATCCCTTTTGGTTCAGTCCAGACTCTATTGTAGCTATATCTTTAGGAAGTCCTATGGGTTAAAAGGCAGAGAGTCTACAAACCCTAAAACATACCTTTTGGTTATAAACATTGTTAATTTCATGATAAGCATCATTGTCTATGATTTACGCTTTATTTTTTATATATATACAAGCAAAACTTTTAATGTAATTCGAAGGGGATGGTGTCCATAGGTTAATTTATTTTGTTTAACAATACATGAATAATGTAAACATGTTACGAGTCCACTTGTACTTTGTATCCCTGCAGTAGATATTTGGGTAAGATCTCATGCTTGTGTGTTTAGATATATTGTCATATAGCATCTTTATGATTAATTGAACATTGAAAACCATTACGGATCATTACCATTGCAAGCCTTGACGGACATTGTCGACGTTTTTAAACAGAAGATCTTTGAAGTTTGCCCTATCTTCACTTGATGACAAATCTATTTATTACAATTAACATGTCCGATCCTCGTTATGGATAATTAATGGATTAATTAGGCTAATTGCAATGTAATGTAATGTTTAATTTTACAGTATGTATCGTAGAGGACATTTTTGGAGAAAATCTGCAAAAATAAAGCATGAAATAAAATATTTTTGGATATTTATTTATAACAAAACAAAGTCCAGAGGTCTAGAACCCGGCTTTTATGATTAACAGTTTGCCGGTATTTTTTTAAGCTGTTAAAATCTATTTAATATTTTAACAAATATTTCATAGTAGAGCCTTGCACAATTACATCATATTGGTTATGTAATATTTTATCAGAGTAGTCAGATGAAATTTATATTGGACTTTTTTCCTTTTTTTTTATGAAAGGTGTAATGTTTATCTTTTTGATTAAGTCAATAATGGAACTTGTTAAAGAATGTTTACAGTAGAAAACGTGCGTTTGATCAAATATGCAAAAGTAACGTAAGAATACGAGATACCGCTTTTCTATCAAGCAAAGCAAATAAGGAATTCCAATACACAGTCGGTAATCTTATGTAAGTGTAGGACTTAAAGGGACACACGGCAATCTTGATTTTTTAAAAAACTAGTGGCATTTCTACATAAATTGCATTTGTTCTATCATTAATGTTAATTATAAGAATTGTATTAAGGCATTTGTTTTTGCATATTATTATTTTTTTATATTATTGCACCAGTAATATATTAAACTTATAGTATAATAAGACGAAATAGTGAATACTTCAAATTTTATTTATTTAAATGTAACCAGGGTAAAAGTAAAAATGATACTGGATAAATAAATCGAGACGCCCATTTCAAGTACTTTAAGATTGACGTTTGTTCCTTTAAAAAAAAAAGTTATATAGTGAAAACTAGGCCATTGTTGTTATACAATTTGTTAAAGATTTGCAGATAAATCTTTAGAACTTAAATAGAGGGGTTAAAATAATACAACATCAACATATTTTTAAGTGACGTAAAAAACAAGTTTATTGTGTATTATTGCATTATGCAATGATTTCCTAACATGTATAATTATATGACACCATTTAATACCAACTATTCAGCATGTTATAAATAATGCCAAAATACCTAAGGTCTGCATACCTTTTCGTCCCTGTATTTGTAAAATGTACTTTACTGTTTATAATATTTGTTGGGTCATTCTAATATGTTGTTCAGGGGTAAAAGGTTAAATGCTTTAATTGCATAACAAAATATACTGGAAAAGTGACAATTAGAGTCGAATATATGTAATGTTGTAGTCAAGTGTTTTCAAGAGCCATTATAACAGTGAATTATTCTTTGTCTGTTTATTCCAACTTCATAATACAAATCCCTTTGCCAGACCTTAACCCTCACTTCAGAAGGATTACTCCTCCCTCCAGTGTGGATTAGTCCCCCTCCACGGGGATTACATATCTGCTAATTCAATCAAATTCTTTATCATACTAGTAAGTATTGCTTCAGGAATACAAATAAATTTTTCTGACCATAAAAATAGGGTATCTTACAAAACAGAGGTGCAAACTGCCATTTTGAGCTACCATTTTAAGTTGTGTTTATAACACATTGGACAGATTATGACGTAATGCTGTTCTAGGCTATTTTGTGGAACATACTTGAAGGGCTTACACCTTAGATGTTATTAACCTTCCTAACAAAATTACATTTTGTCCATTTTCCTCTAAAATGTTGGGCATTTAAGTCGCAATTATTGCCCTAAATAATTGGAAGTACCGTTAGACACCACCACAAAAAATCGACCGTCATATATAACCTTACCTGTGTTGAAAATGACGTAAAACACCAAACAAACAAAAGTTGAACAGGAAATGTAGCATTCACAGAACACAGTCAACCAAAAACACGCATTTAACACAAACAACAGTATGAAGGATTAGTAGAAGCGGAGTTTGCTAGACCACAAACACAAAAGGGTTGACAATATGACCCATACCACCTTAGAACAGTCAGTGGCAAAAAGGATGCTGGGGGCTTAAACCAGGTTGGATCTTGGTTGCACCAAACCGAGACACTCTTTACCCTATTGCCATCCCAATTAACCCTTATATAGGTTAAGGAGGTTTAACAGGTTAAGGGTTAAATGGGACAGTGTAAATAAAGAAAAATCGCCGCAGTCACCAGGCTGTATCCTCTTATAAAATAGGCAGCGTAGTAAGTTATTATTAGTAGACAGCACCACCTAGACGTCTTCCCGACCCCACATCTCACCGCCGCAGCGAAAACTACAGAGCGAAAGCGCCAACCACCAACAGAGACAACTACACAGCAGCACCAGATCAAACAACAAACTCACCTAGAGAACTCCAGACTCTATTGTGACCATTACGCTCAATATACATGTACGTGTCTCCTGATTGCGCTTGTTCTGTATATGTTGTCAGAGGGACTTTAAACCTTAGAACGACACACACACACACATTATTATTAGAATTTGTGTTTATACTACAAAATGCCAGTTCTTCCAGCAAGTTGTAGAGAGGTTTTGATTGGTGTATCTAAGCATACTGTTAAAGTCATCAATTAAAAGTCAACTATTACATTCAATAATCACTGTCTTGTCTCTTAGTGATGTGGACAAAATTGTCACCGTCTTGTCTCGTTAGAGATGTGGTCAGAATTAAAGGACCAGTCACCTAGTGCAATCCAGAAATCTTTAAACAAACTTGCAGGAAGTTCTTTTAGGAAAGCTTTAAATGTAGAGATCATAAGTTATGATCATTAGTCTGTGATTGGCGTATCTAAGTATACAGCTAAAGACATTAATTAAATTTTTGTCCATTAGATTAGAGATGTGGTCAACATTTCAGGATCTGCTGTCACCAAGTGTATCCCAAAAATGTTTAGGAAGTACTTTTGGAAGGCTTAGAATGAAGGAATCAGAAGTTCTGATGATTAGGATATAAAATTTTATGTTTGTCCAGTCATAAGTTCATCTCCTCTGTCACCATGTGTATAATCAGGAATTTGAAGACCTGAATTGGATTGAAAATGTCATCTTTCGTACCGGAGGAATGCCTGAAATTATGAAATAGTGAATTTTATCAAATATGAAATGTGAAATTTGAAAGCTATGTTTTGTTTATGGGGGTTCTCACACGTCATCTGCTGTTTGCTTGCTATATAGATAAATATGAAATATTTGTGACAAAGGACGTTGTGACTTTTGACCAAGGTATTTTAGGAACGGTCTACTCTAGTCATGTAAGGAAGTATCTTTAATGTCAGCGATGAGTAACCTTTTGTTTTAAAGTAGAAAATAAATTGTTTTTAATTGTTTTGACAGTATGGACTCATCATCCTTGTACATTTTAATGATACATAAATGTTTCTATTAATTCAGGTAATTGTCATGTTTGTATACTTCAAGAGCATTAGAAGTTTAACCTTTCATTCTATGATGTTTGATAAGGTTTTATTGATTTTGTGTTTATGAATTCTGCATCATGTACTTGTAGGCTTTTTAAAAAGATTTGTTTGAAATAAAAAGAGTTCACTGGTAAATCACTTTAGGGTAACTTCACAGAACCATCCTCCACTCACTTGAAGATTCGGACATAGCTCCCAGCAACTTCAGGCTTTAACCCACACCATCCACTTATACTGACATGACCCTATAATGAACATCATTGTGAATTATTACTCTGAACCCTGTATGTTTATACCACATATACTTCACATCAAATAAGGCTTGTTTGTCGTGTCTGTCTTCGTCTTTGGTACTTCTTTATATGTTTCCTGTAGGTTTGTCAGTCACTTGTGGAAGGAAATACTATGATAGTGTTACTTAGTGAAAAAAAAAAAAATTGAATTTAGACAGAAATAATCCTTTATTTGGCAAAATTTGACACAAGTGACAATTATCAAATCAAATTGTCACCAAGACGAAACAGAAAACATCTACAAATACAAATAAATTATCAACAAGTTTGGAATTGTGTTGATAATTGAAGGTATCACCAAATTGACCACTGACCGATTTGTTTTTGGTGACAGCGCACATGTCACCTACCTTAGTTTCATGTGGTGTCAATATATTTATATATATATAGAATGTTTCACCTTTTGGGCTATGGCATGTATCTGAAAATATTAAAGCATCAATTTATACTGAATTAATAATGTGCAGTCATTGACATGGCACCACAGTGCAGTTAAACAATTATTTATTTGTTGTTGAAAAGTGTCATTGCATATTTTATATTTTGGCACTTTAATGTTAAAAGAAATCTTTTGGCACTAATTGTCCTTAAAAAGCAATAGTTTTTTTAGAAAAGGTGAAAAATGTTGACACTATTTTGAAATAACTTTTTTTTTAAATATTTAATTTTATAAGTGCTCCAAATTACCTATATAATGATATTTTAATAAAAACAAGACAGTCATATTTTATAACATGTTTAATTAGTAAATGGGTTCAACAGGGTGTAGGAGGGGATTTTTATTTATTTCAAGCTGGTAATGCTGAATTGAAATTGTGACATTTGACATTTGACATTTTCACTTACCTGAAGTCTTGTGATTAATTAGTAGCCAGACGAAAATGCTATAAATCTTCGTCAAACATCATGTGGACCACATCGTGCGTGAGGACTACTGCTTCATACTGACCTGTAAGCGTCTCCGTGGCCGAATGGTTAACGACGTTGCATTGTAAACCTTCACCTCTCACCGCTGCGGGTTCGAATCCCACTTGGAGCTCGTCTTGGAATTGAGGAAGTGTTGATTCTTACGGATGGCGGGAGGTGTACATTACTGGTTACCCAGGAAAAGTGGGTGGTCTGCCTCCACCACAAAACATACATCGACCGTCATATATAACCGTAGATGTGTTGAAAATGACGTAAAACACCATACAAACAAACAAAACAATCATCCTGACCTACCAACTGACCGACCTCTGACCTGTGAAAAAGTGACATCTGGAAGACGACCTTTATTGAAGTTCCTTTAATAGTTTTATCTTTATATATTTACATTAATTTTTAATTAATACTTCATTTCTTCATTTTTCATCAAATTTTGCGCACAATATGACCTATTTATTTGTCGACGTTCCGTAAAACACCATTCATTCATTCCATCACTCCCTAGACCTACTAGGACTATTCCTTCATCCTGACCTACCCACTGGCCGACCTCTGTCCTGTTAAAAAGTGACACCTGGAAGATGACCTTTGTCTTCTATTGAAGTTCCATCACTCCCTACACATGCAAAGACTACTCTTCATTGTAACTTACCCAATGACCAACCTTTGACCTGCGAAAAAGTGACACCTGAAAGATGACCTTTGTCTTTTATTTAAGTTTCCTCATGCACTAGAGTCGGTAGCGCGGCGGATTTGTAACCGGAGGCCCCGGGTTCAATCCTCCGTGGTGCCACTGAGTTCCGTCGGTGTGTTCTTGGGCAAGACACTTTTCCTTAGCCTCGTCCGTCGGATGGGGACGTAAACCGGATGGTCCCGTGTATCGGTCTATCATCCGAGCACGTTAAAGAACCATAGGAATCTATTCGATAATAAGAGTAGGGCAGGTTCCCGGATTCCTATGTATCCTTCCCCTCTCTATTGGGCGACTCTAAATAACCTGTACTGTGTTGATGAGCCGTTAAACAACATTCAATTCATGCACTAGACTTGCGAGGACATTACGCTGTCATCCTAACCTACCCACAGACCGATGTCCGACCTGTGAAAAAGTGACACCGAGAACTTCTATTAAAGACCGAGAACTATTGTGCACTACCAATCGTTTCCCTTGACAGGACACTTTTTGCTGGATTCCTAACTGTTATAAAGAGTTATAGGCAGTGCCAGACTAAACATTAACTTATTGATTCTTCTGACCTTATGTTTCTGGTAGACAAACTATTACTTAGACACCAGAGAGCAGATTGGCTCCAACATATTCAAACTGTGAAACAGACAGGTGCTTGTTGATTAACTGATCATACTGAATGCATGACCTTGATTGACCATGAATGACCTTCAACTGTTACTTTTTGCTAAATTCACTTTAGAAGAATGCTATTTGAAAAGTTGATTAAATGTATATATTTATAATCTACATACAGCTGGTGTGTAGATACAGCTTCACACAATCTGCTTCTTTGTTGAAATAGATCAGCAATTAAATGACCTTCAATCAAAATTGACCTTCAGACAACATACACTGGCAATATTTATTCTGAGCCAAAGCTGGCCAAATCTCTGTCCATCAGTCTTCATAAATTATAAATTATATGTTTATTTTATAAATATTTTAGATTATATTGCTAAATTGGGTTTTGTATAGCAGCCAGTGTTGGATGTTGAACTTGATTGTGATCGGCCCCATTAGGAGTCAAATATCAGAATATTCATATAAATCTCGGAGAAATAACACAATAGTAGTTTTAGTCAAGTATCATAAATCTATGATAGTGGTCTTTTTGTAAAATATATAACAATATGAGGCAATTAAAAAAAAAAAAAAGTTTTAAAAATGACATATTTTCTTTAGGTGTATGCTGAATTTGTTTTAAATGAAACTTTTTGATTTGTCAGACATCACAAATCTATGGGAGTCCTTCTTGGTTTAAACAATATTTATTCAAGAAATGTGTTGTCAAATAGTACTTGGACAGAATTTGAAAACAAACTTTCTGTGAAAACTTATATAAATTCATCTCCTTGTACATTGTCAATGAAAGATTTACAATTGATGTCACAGAAATTCAACTAATTAGCATTGACCTAATTGTCCATGAAGTAAAGACTGACCTACATTTACAATGGATGTCAGAAATGGACCTAATTAGCATGAACTTTATGACCTAATTAGTTTCAACAAGAACTGTCTGGCTGCCAGAAGATCAGGTGCTCAGCAATGCACTGGCAGATAGTTGTTAATTGAACAAGTTGACCAACCACAATAGACCTACACAACTATATTCTATAGATTAGCATAGCATGTAATTGCAATTAGTGAGTTTAGGTCTTCTGTTTGTCTGGGATTAGGGGATGTTATGTTTTCTGCCTATCTACAATTCATGCAATTAATCGAGTCAATTTGACATTTAAATGGTCCTTGCCTTTACTGTGTGTGAAGCTTTTTGTCATTCTAATCAGCTCTCGCCTCTCATCGCTGTGGATTTGAATCCCACTGGGAGCTCAACTTGTCAAGTGAGAAAGTGTCCATTCTTATGGATGGCGGGAGGTATACAGTACTGGTTCTAACCAGGAATAATGGGGTGGTCTGCCTCTACCACAAAAAAATCAACCTTAATATATGGCTTAACTTGTGCTAAAAATTACATAAAACATCTTTCAATCAGTCATACTAATGAGACTTAGAACTACCAGAAAAATCACCATAACTCAAACACCCTATAGTGGACTCTGCTGTCTAGGTGGGTGGCGTCACTGACTATAAACCTTAGGAACACACACATATATTATAGGAGGCTGACAATGAGAAGAACCTGTGAAAAAAACCTCAGAACTGTGATTTCTCTGGATTTGTTCTGGAAATAATCTCTTGTGTTGATGACAACGTTACTTGTTAATTGTTTCATAAAATTTCAATTGTATTTAAATAAATTTAAAATTGGAAACTCCCTTATTTATTTCGGTCTAGTCAACTTATGGAACTGTTTGCATTAGATAATTATTTTTGATAAGAATTACAATTTTAGATTGCTCATATTTATCTTTCTTAATTACCTCAATTTTATTATCAATACTTATTATGAAGTTTAATTGCCTTTGTAAATTATGTTTTCTTCAATTTACTTTTCAAACATTGATTAAAATTCAATTCAATAGCATTGATTAAAACTCAACATTCTTTTCTTTTTTATTGCTGCAAATGTTTGTGTCTCCTACGTGTTGAAACCTATTTAGAGATTTGGAAAAAACACAAAATAGACATTAATATTTAATGGGATATTTCTTTAATAATAAGCTGAGTCAATATTCAACACCTCTTTTTCTTCTGTTCCAATTCCTTCACAATACCCCCATAAAAACAGTGTAATATTAAATCATTCATTACAGGTATCCATAATCTTATGTCAAAACAATTAAAGTCTAAACCTATTATAGTTTGTCACTGTCACTCATTTATTATAGCCCCAAACTGTAAAAGTAGCATTATAACCAATAATATGAATATTCAATTACCCAAAATCTTCACACATCTCATCAATATTCATAAGTAGGTGTGGCATTGAGCAGTGTGCCAGCCAATGAGAAGTTGAGTTGAGGTCATGTTCTCAGGTCAGCCTGTTTGTAAGTAGTGACAATGGAAGTGTGGATCTTGATTTGAAAGGACATGAAAAATAGTTGTTAATGTAACATTGGACATCTGACTTTGACATGAAGTGAGTTAATTGAATTGATGGTCAGGCAAACTGTGGAGGATGGTACATGTTTTATACTTGTTATAATTGATCAATCCCGACATACAAGTTGATATCTCAGATTCAGGAAGAATGGTGATAAACAAAAAAACTGCAGAATATTGACTATAATATCAGTGGATATTGGACAAGTGGTTATCTGAGCTTGTAACTACTTCCATAAACACACGTTATAGGACAGCAGATGGTTTCATTATTGGTCGGTGTTATGAATTGTAAAGTTTTGTGTTCATTCAATGGGTCAGCAGATATCGACGAGACGTAAACAGTTTAGTTAGTTTTGCTGTGAGTCATTTCTACTTTGCGTGTCTTTGTTAATGGTTATAAATTACAGTTTATTAACTTTGTTGGATTATAAAGGAGTTTATTTAAGGATTTGAGAAGCTACAATGGCATTTAGTCTTACATAGATTTACGCAGAAATACTGCTTATAAATATTTGTCATTTACGAACACTGATCAAATTGTAAACTGGACTTCCAAGTGGGCTGGTTTGATTTTATGAAAGAGGAACATTAATGTGAAGGTACTTGTGAAGTACTTGGGATTTACCGCGCAAGTCGGATATTGACTAATACCGAGTAACAAATTAGTTGCGTTATAAATTTTGATTCGATCAAACGAGGAAATAAGATAAGGAGAAACTGGACTAAGTTTTTCTCTTTCGCGGTTTCAGTTTTAAAATAACTTTATTGTAAAAAGGGATTTTCAAGTGTTAAAAAGTTTCACTAAAAGCATTTATAGGACAGAAAAAGAGTGAAAGATTTGCCCGGAGGCTTGTTTTCGTTGACAAAAGTCTGGATTTTATCACTAAAAGCTACCCATCTTGAACCAAACAGTTAATTTTGCCCCAGGTCAGAGTTTTAATAGATTTTTGAGACAATATTTGAATGGACAGCGGTTTGCATTGAACAGCAGCAACTTGGAAATAGCCTTTGGCCGTTCTGGATTCTATCAGTTTTGTCAGCTTTTAAGAACTGCTAATGTTGTCAGTTTATCACCAACAGAGAGGTCGTAAAAGTGTGTAAAAGTTTGTCGCAGATATTTTGTGGTTCACTGTTCATACTTATTGGGGACTTACGATTGGTTACAGAGATCTTACATTCGAGTTGTCACGCAACTGTCATAAGGGTCTTTAATGTATGATTTATTTCGTCGTTATATTACCTTCAGTTACCTGTGTAGTTACCAGGCATTACGAAACATTACCTTACTTGAAATTAGTTCTACAGACTGGTGCACTAATTTATAACTGTTAATTTACTGCTGAGTGCATTAAATTGAAACTCAGGATACTTGAAATCGAGGATATTTTGTCGAGGATATTTTGTATCTTAGAATTTTTATTATCGTTAATCTACTGTGAAGTGCCCCTGGAAACCTGGAATATAATATTTAATAGAGCACTTGGAGCAGATAACGAGCATAACTTAATTCTGAACATGGATTTAATCGTAGTCACGAGTATGTGACAGATATTCGTGAATGAAGGATTGCATGAGATTTTGTGACAAACGATTACATTGTTGTGGATTTTAATTATTTATATATGATTGGCTACATCTTACCATAGATCAAGGAGATCGTAACAAAAGCAAGACAAAATGGGAGCAAACGGGTCGACAGAAGAGTTCGGCGTAGGGCGTGGAAAATATGGCGGGGTTTCTAATTTGCCACAAGGTGCGTATATTGTTTGTTGTTTTGTGACTAAGACCCGAAGGTAAGGGGGTTAGACAGCCGTAGTATCCTGAATGTTGTACATGCATTTTCATATTGTCACTTTGTCCATCACATATACACATATGCCTGACCGACCCATCTACATGAGGGATTGAATACCAGTCTGACATTTCCATGTTCAAATTTTTTATTAATTATTATTTTAAATTTGACAATAATTATTGTTCAAGTACTTTTGAGTCACATTTTACTAAGCAATTATGTTGATAAATTATTTTGGCAAAAGCAACTGTAGTCTTGTATTTTATAAAGAATAACCATGGTTACTGATTTGAGTATGAAATTATCAGATTGACATTTCATTCCCCTGATGACAAAGGTCTATCCCTGTTTATGTAGCCCAAGATTATGTAGCCCAACACCCTCTGCCTCAATAGAGTCACAGTTCCTGGAGATGGAGTGGATTTGAGATTTGTACCTCCCATTACAGTCAGAATAAAGCATGATGTGTTTAATCCCATTCATTCTTCTGTCTATCTTAGAAACTTCAAGTACATTTAATTCTATCAATTGCACCATATGCATTATTCCTTAATTACTAGTGAAATTTTATTTCTCTTTCTAAAATGAGAGCTTGCCTCATAAAAAATAAAAGGTTTGGGATTAAGTCTCGGCTGCATGACAGAACAAAATGCTTGTGACCTTGAGAATTGTCACTATAATTGACTAACCCGCGCCACTGTGTTCAGATTGGAAAGTTAACAATTCTGTTTATCTGGACTGGAAAGTTAACAATTCTGTTTATCTGGACATGTTAAGAACCTTACTCTAAATAATACTTTTAATAACAGTTTATTTTTTCCTTCTCTCAAGAGTGAAATCTTTTATACCTGCTGCAATTACTCATTTCCCCAAACTGTTCCATGTTTGCTTATATGTTGTGTCAGTTTGTCTGTCTGAATGTGCCTTGTTTGTTGTGCTTATGTCTTGCTTTTGATGTGTTGTGCTGTAATGTTTGCTTTATTGTCCCGTGCTTAATGTTTGCTTTATTGTCCCGTGCTTTGTTGTGCTTAATGTGTGTTGCATGTGCTAGTAAGTTACACGTGCCTTTCATCAAAACAGTTATGAGTTCATATGCCTTAATAGTTTTTTATACTAAGATAAACATTTCCGTAGCTATTATCATTATTTCTAAATCATAAACATCTATTTTCTCATTTAAATACAAAAACATGCCAGAAATAAACATAAACAAATAAATATCAATTCTATTGTTAAAAATGTCACAAGTTATGTTTCTATACATGTAAAATAGTGAAAGTTTACTCGAAATGTCCAAATCTTTAATTCAGTCTGGGGATCTCTGTCAATTAGCAGTCATTTATTTAGCAGAAATATACATAAAAATTATCTAGATACATGTATATCAATTCTATATTTAAAAAAAGTCACAAGCCTATGTTTCTATACATATATGTAAAATAGTGGAAGTTTACTCGAAATGTCCAAATCATTAATTCAATCTGGACTTCCCTGTCAATTAGCATATCTCCAGTATTCACAGGTATACGCTAATGGATTCACTTAGCATTAGCCTCAGCAATACTTAACTTAACCCTTAACCGCTAAGCAGGACTATAATAGCCTTTGCGTCCATTGTAAACAGCAGGATGATCAGGGTTTACAATGTCCAGCTGCTGATCAGTCATTTCCCCCAAAACACCCCTTTGTCACATAAATAGAATTATCTTAATTCAAAGAAAGAACAGTCCATTATATATATGTGGCGGGTTAAGGGTTAATACAATCTGGACTTCCCAGACAATTAGCATATCTCCATGCAGTACTCCATTCACAGGTATACGCTAATGGATTCACTTAGCATTTCAGCAATACTTACTCAATACAACATTGTCTTTCTGTTCAAATAGCTTACAATACAATAACAATACTTTGGTGTAAGTTGTATATCACATTGTCCACATTTTGAATGTCCCTACAGGAATGATAGTATATATAAAGCCAACCCTGATAATAGGAGCGCAACACCTACATTCCCCTATTGTTCTTGTTTGCATTCCAGTCCCTGTTGGCAAGGACTTGCAAAATTCCGGTTTGAAAACTATCTGGATGATATTTCAAACATTTATTCGAAATTTTGTCGTTCGTCCAAATTTGATTTTGAGTTTGTTGAAACAAACATGGCTGTTTTTAGGTTCTCTATTCTGGTACCTGCATGTTTCTGCCCTGGAGGTCTTTTAATAGCATTCCAGGCGGGTCAAGTTAAACCAATTCGAACTCAGCCAAACTTGTAAATATTCCAAAGTTTGAATTAATTAGCTGATAAATGAATATTTATTAGACACAAACCCGATATAAGACATTTTAATCATTGATTAGATATGAAATACCTTTATCTTAATTAGCAAAATGCCAAATTTGGGAAATGGGAACAAAACAAGGCTGTGACCACCCGTGTGTTTTCTTTAACTGAATTTGTACAGACGCAAAAAAACGTCTGCAACATATGGTAATATCCTTTGAATTAAAACAGAATAAGGGAAAAAACAAAACGGAACAAATTGGTACAGACTGCAAAAAACGTCTATAACATATGACAACACGCTTTGAATTAAAACAAAATAAGGGGAAAAAAAATATGACAGACAGCAAAAACATCTGCAACATAGACAATATTTGTTTGAAATGGAGAAAAACAAGGACAAAACACTTTAAAACAGACAGCAATATAGGCAATACTAATTTGAAATTAAACAAAATTAGGAAGAAAAAAAAATTAGTAGACAGCAAAGCTGTCTAAAAATACTTTTAGAATTAAAATAAAACAAGAAAAAAACAACAACATTAGTACAGCAATGTAGGCAGTACTGTTTTGAAATTAAACAAAATAAGGAAAAAAGCAACAAAATCAAAAGCCAGACAGAAAGTGCACCTTCACAGCATGTAGCCAAGACCTGCTAGTATTCGATAATGATACTGTTTTGTAGGAACATCTTTTGAAAAGTCAATTAGTGTCAGATGTACTTGGCTTGTGTCTGATATTATGCCATGCTAGTATTCGATAACGACTTGTTATAAAATCTTTTGAAAATCCAAGTGTTAGATGTACTTGGCATGTGCATGACATCACGCCATTGTTGTAAACAATCAATTTCCCCCTATTATTATCGTGCATATCAATACATCCTGACTATTCTCAAAACCCTTTGAAGTGGCCTGTACTTGAAGTGTGCAGAATAGTGAAGTATGCTTTACTTATTGATGTATTTATCTGGTTAAAGGCTTCTTCAGAGAAGAATAAGGAAAGTGTTAATCTCTCAAATTATAATTGACAGATATCGACTATCTGTTCTTCTCCGAGTTTAAGTATCTGTTGTTATAGAAATAACTTAACAGCCATAACTAAAATCAGTCTTTAATATATTTTGTTAAATTCTGTCAAGCTTTCATCTTGAGTGTCCTCTCTCAAATTACACAAATAGAAGCCGGTAGATGGGTGAAGGTTGATATTTTATGGCTATTAATTAAAGTAAGAAATAGGACAAAAGGAGATATTGTTGTAATATAAGATTTGGAAGTAACATGACACAGCCCAATGTGTGTGTAGCTCTAAGTTTATAGTTACCATTGTAACATGAGGAGCATCCTTCATCGATACGGAACATTAAAGGGACACACGGCAATATTGATGTTTTAAAAACTATTTTAAATCTATGGTAAAATAACAAAAAAAAAGTGAAAATTCAGAATTTTATTAAGTTATATTTAAGCAGGTTTGAAGTAAAAATGATTCTTGATTAATCATAAGTCGAGGTGCCTTATTCTTGAAGATTGCCGTGTGTCCCTATAAAGTGTTGATATATATTTACTAGCTATATAATTGGACAGACAAGGAAGTTAACAACAGTTGTGTCCTTTATATTATATGGTCTTTGTTGTTTATGTGCTTATATATGTTTGTTATGGCTATTTTTAATATAATACTTCCTTTATGTGTGCCTTTAATGTTGTAAAGTTCTCATCTTTATATGCATTTAAGATCTGCTTTTCTTATAATATGCTTTGAATAGTGTTTTTTCCTTCTAATAGCTTTAAATATTTTTAAATAATAATTTATGATTGGTGAACTTCCCTATGCTTTAATTGGTTGTCAGTCCATTAATTAATACTCATTTCAGCTACTAATCCAACAAAGTAAATATTGTCTTCAAATTATTATCATTCTGGTTCAGCCATTTCAATCCCATCTCCTTGGTGAGGGAGTAAATACACTGAGATTAATACCTTCTCATCTCAAATCCCACTGGAAGCTTGACCTGTAAATGAGAAAGTGTCGATTGGTATGGATGGTCTCAAATCCCACTGGAAGCTTGACCTGTAATTCAGAAAGTGGATTCTTATGAATGGAGGGAGGTATTTAGTACTGGTTTTACCCAGGAATAAGTGGGTGGTCTGCCTACACCACCAAAAATCGTTTGTCATACATAACCTAAAATGTGCTGAAAAATGACGCTAAACAACAAACAAATATTCTGCATTTCAACATTCCAAGAAGAATGACTCGATAATCCACCCCTCTCCAGTCCCCATCTGAAGGTCCTCTCCATACCTACACAACCAACTTAAAAGAATAGTTTGTTTTATGTGTTTATAACTATTTAACAAATTAAGCCTAATCCTGACATATTTTTGTTTTGACTTCTTAATAATCTTATTTATTCATGTTCTGTTTATATATTTCAGGAAAACCCAGTATCCCAGAGGGAATCCCAAAGGTCACAGATTTTACCCACAATTCAGTAACATTGTCATGGTTATCACCGATGAATTCTGGGAAGATTCTAGCCTACCAGGTTGAGTGTTGTAACATTAAAGACAAAAAGTGGAGAATTATCACAAGTACGTGTCAAGGCACGTGTTATCACGTGCGGAATCTCACTCCCGAAACACAGTACATCTTTCGTGTCCGTGCAGAGAACATTTGTGGTCAGAGTAAGCCAAGCTACGTGTCGGATATTGTTAGAACGAGGCCAGTGCCTACAAACTATCTCGAGGAGAAGCCTACAGCGAAATTAGTGCGTCGACATAGTCATTACATAAAACTCGACGGTGGAGTTAACACACTGCTGAATAGAACGGAAGATCGAGTAGATGCAGGAAATAGTGTCGGTGGAATTCCATTCCGACAGAGTAGTATGCGAGGATCGCTGCCACCCAAGTTTCGTTCAAAGAGAAATTCCGTCACTAGTGTGGTTCCTGGTACTAAACGAGAAAGTATATGTAGTTTTAAGGACTCGAAAAAGTCATTTGAGGACTCTTCTATAACGGAGGAAGAGGGATTGAATCTGAAACGAATCTCAATATCGTCCACTGAGGCATCGAGTCTTTTCTCCTCGAATTCCATGACTTCCATTGTGGAAGAAGAGGAATTAAGAATTCTGTATGGACAGCGAGACACTCACATGTGCAGTGACACTGACGACACATACTCGACGACAAATTCTCACAGCACAACAAGTTCCCAGTGCTCTAGCAGATCTTCCCATAGTTCAACATCAAACTCTCATAATCCTTGTACCCATAATGCAATGCATTCAAATTCAAACACAAATTCAGACTTTCTGAGGGCTTCAATAACAGACGACACAAAGTTGGAATATTTTATAAACTATCCCGATACAACGTGCAACAGAACTGAAAGTAGCGACGAAAAAAACGAGAATAGACCCATTAACGTTAATTATGCGGGGAAGACAATTTTCGAAATCTGTGATAATGAGATCTGGAAAGGTAGAATAGATCACCATAGTGACACAAATAGTCCCCCTAGCAACCAGGGCTACAGTCACCTTAGCAACCGAAATACTGGTTCACTAGACTTGCGTTCCATCAGGCAGTTGTTGAGATCACAGGATGTTATGGTGAAAACGCTGGACTCATGTAACTTAGACAACATGCATAGAACACATAGTGCCATAAAGGAAATAGATGAGGACTGTGTTACCGTGGATATTGTCTCAACCATTTAAAGTGTTGCCATGGAAAAGCCATAGCAACACTGACTATATTGCCATAATGTATTAAGAAAGTTTGATTTTGAATCGTTCTGTTTAAACTATAGTAATCAGCATAATTGAGGGAGTACAAAGTTAGAAAGTGTTTTGTTTTTTCGAATTTTTTTTTTTTCGTAAATCGATCATTGAATAGATGTACACAATTTATAAGTTTGTTGAATTTAATTTATTATTTAAAATAATTTAAAAATGCGATTTGTTGAGTTATTCACATATGGAATATCTGTATATGTAAGCAGGAAATATTTATTTGATGTAATTGCTTTCAAAGAGATATAATATATATAAAACTGATTTAATTATTGCTTTAATTTTTAATTAATATTAACTTTAAATGTTGATAAAATATTCTATTGAAAAATTTATAGTTGTCTGGCAGGTTATTCTGAAACCCATTCATCAATGTATGCCGTGTCAATGATATTAAATTTAGAACAATTTAAATTAAAGGGAGATAATTGTCAGTTAAAGTAATTACCTCCCTTTTCTTCATTTATTGTTGGTGCTAGCTATTGTTTTACCAAAATGCTGATCCATTTACTATTAAAATATTTAAATAAAATGTATGCGTAGCTATTAATTTACTTTCCAAATCTAACAAATTCTGAAGGAAAAAAAAGAGTGCAACTGTACTGTTGGCTTGCAGTATGGGTAAAATTTGTGAGCATACAAGGTCCCAGGGGTCATAGGGGCTGCAAGATGCATATACTGTCAGACCTGCTCCGGAGACCACTCTATTCAGAGACCAACTGTTTTAAGAGACACCAGTTTCAGTTACAAACTGTAAAGTTTTAAATTAAATTGCAAGAGTGACCAACTTTGATCTTCCACTTGTAATTTAATGGTCTCTTAATACAGGGTTGAGTCAATGACTGTATACCCTTGTGGTCAAAGGGGCTTCAACAAATATATATACTGAAGCGAAAAAGAAACGCAACTCGGGAATATCTGCTATATATTGTATATACTGCACACTTAATTCCAGATAATATTCCAAAGAAATCCCAAGATGTTTTGTAAAAAAAAAAGTTGCAGTTAGTTAGAGAAAGGACACAGCTGTGATGTTGTAGACGTTGTAATCACAGTACACGTTGTAACAAGAAATTCATAAATGTTGAAGTTCCTCTTTGAAAAATTGAGCCATTTCAGTACTGTATTTAACATAAAGTTTGGAAAATTTTGCATTCTAATTTTGCTCACATGCTTGAGTCAAACGCATACTCTGTCAATAATTTAACTTTGAAGGAATACTATTTGCTGTGCTACGTGTTGTTTTAGTCTTCTTTTTTTGTTTCGAAAGAAAAGGTCTTGCCTAGCCATGTACCATTCCATTTACACCAGCATAGCGTGCATACAATATATAGCAGAAATTCCCGAGTTGCGCTTCTTTTTCGCTTCAGTATATATAGAGGATATTTGTTGTTTTGTCGTGAATAACATATTTTATTTCATCTCAAAGTGACAAAACTTTTTATTTTTACGAATGCGAAGCATTCGTAAAAATATAAAAGTTTTCTCACTTTGAGATGAAATAAAATATGTTATTCACGACAAAACAACAAATTTTCTTTTTATTTTATGATTTTCCAAAAAAAATTTAAGGAAACTATGATATAACAATAAAAGTAATCCCGGCAGCTACTGTGAAATAAAACTATATTCCACAGTGTGGAATAACACTTTTATTTCACTGATAAAATACGGTATTTCATTGCATATCATAAAATAAATATACTTTATTGTGGTCAAAGGGGCTGTGAGATACATAATTATATACAATCTGGTGGTCATCGAGACTAAAACCACAGACTGGCATGGGTTAAAACGCTGTCTGTAATGTTATCATCTCATCTTTCATCCATTTTGAGGTTCCCCATCTTAAATATATAACATACTGTATTATCTATGTGATAAATTTAAAATCCAAGTGTGGCATCCATGCTTCACTGCAAGATACAATTGGATTTTCAACTGAGGGGGTAAATAGCTTTAGCCATGTTCATCTTTTGAAACTTTACAGGATGCTTATCGACTTTTGAGGAAGTGTCGATTCTTACGAATGGTTGGAGGTGTACAGTTCTGGTTCTACCCAGGAAAAGTGGGTGGTCTGTCTCCACCACAAAAAATCGACCGTCATATATAACCTTACATGTGTTGAAAATGACGTAAAACACCCTACAAACAAACAAACAAAAACAGGATGCTTATCTATGATGTCAAAATGTGCAATTCAGTTATTGGAGTTATGGCCCTTTTTTGTAAAATTTTACATTTTATGCTGGTTGTTTTCATCAGGGGATCCGTGTTCCATGGACACAAATTTTTAGTTTTAAAAAAAGTTTAAAGGGAATGTATGTCGGCATAGATTTGTTATCAAAAATAAGAAAGGATACTAACCTTATGAAGTGTTTAGAGCAGTTTTTCATATTTATACCTAATAATAATTATAAAAGTGAATTACCCCCACTTACGAAATAATGATAATGGGTTAATTGGAGCTATTACATGTTCAGTCATTACTCCAATATACATGCGCCACACCTCCAAGCATTCTGATTAATCAATAATTGACAATTATCACAGGTGGAGAGGTAGGCAGGATTTCCTGTGACAAATCCCCAACATGTTCTGAGTGGCCCCCTGGGTAGCCCTGTGGTTAAGCCTACAGACCTCTGCCCGGTAGGGGTTCGATCACTAGTGGTGGGGAATTCTTCATCTTATCTCCCGCTGACGTGATAATGATCGTTGATATACTAGACTTACAAATTCTTTAAAATGAAGGCCTCCCCACCAGCTGAGATCTGGGATCCCACACCGCAGGGTCCCATGTTTGTATATAGGAATATTTTGGAGGAAAACTAAACAACCATTTGACATACCATTTTTACTTCTTCTGGCAGAATTCTTAAAGGGGTTGATGCACTATTTTCAAACACTATTTATTTAATAGGGCTCTGAAAAACTTGAAAAAAACTGAAAGAATTGTCAAAATGCCATGAAAAACAAAGGACAAAATTTGCGAAGAACATAAATGGAGGCAGCCATCTTTGAACGATGACGTCATCGCGCCATTTTACCATATACGGCATACTGACAAAATGTCTTTTAAAGCAAAGAAAATTACTGCAAATGAAAAGATTTCATACAATTTATACATTTTACATCTGTATATTTCTTTTTAATCAATTTGCAGTGATTTTCCTTGCTTTAAAATGTATTTTGTCAATATGCCTTATATTGTAAAATCGCGCGATGACGTCATCGTTCAAAGATGGCCGCCTTTATTTATGTTCTTTGCAAATAGTAAATAGGTCATATCTCCTTTGTTTTTCATGGCATTTTGATAATTCTTTCAGCTTTTTTCAAGTTTTTCAGAGCCCTATTTAAAAAAGTGCATCAACCCCTTTAAATTGAGTTTCTGTTTGTAAAACTACATTTAGAAAAAATAATTTAAAAAACATCAATACAAATATGCTAAATTTGGTTCAATTTTAGTATTGGTTTATTATACTTACGACAACATTACCATTGCTTTACTCAACTTGCATAAGTCCACGAGTGGAAAAAATTCCCTTCCCGGGACTGCGGCCCGATAAGGGAGCCGCTAATAGGTTAACCCAATACCTCCGAAATCAGAACGAGGCTTACTTCCTCTTATTCCGCAAATTCTAATTAAGGAGGGGTGGGATTAATGTTGTCGTAAGTATAATAAACCAATACTAAAATTGAACCAAATTTAGCATATTGGTATATTGATTACTTACGACAACATTACCATTGCGACTTTAACAAAATTAACATGGGGTGGAAATAAGTAGCCTGTTATGATAGGTAGAATGTATCAAGGGAATTTGAACAAACTAAAACTAACAAGCAAAGGGGAATGATCAAACCTGCTATAATCGCAAGAAATTAGAGCAGATTAGAAACTGCAGAAACAACTAACTGACACTCACCCATATATAGGGGTCCTGCTTGGTTCACAATACACAAATTGAAGGAGACTCCATGACATCTCCAGAAGAGGTGAAAATAACATGGTGAATGTGGCACGTGCAGTCCTATTCCCAAGTACATGTAGAAGTTCGGAACCTCTACTACACCCGTAGCTAATTCAAAGGTGTAAATTGTCAAATATGGTACATTAAACCGTCCGTCTGTCAAGAAGGTCAAGGGCAATTAAGCCCAGCACCATTGAATAATCGACAATATCAAGCATATCTATCAGAAGAATATGTTTGTATTAAATTGATTGTTAATAGAGAACCAGTATCAATAAATCCCAATTAGATACTTACATAAACAGTTTAAGTTTCATATAATTAACTGTATAGGCAATAAACTATAAACACAAAGTAACATTTAACTGTGTGCAAATGGGTAAAATAAAACATGCATATGGGAAACATTTTAACCAGCTATAACAGTACCATCGGTAAGGCTGGTACATGCAAAACATGCATATGTAATAAAGTTTGGTTCGAAACCCGAAAGTTAGTGACTTGCAGACAACCTAGTCATCTAACTGGTCGGGTAGCGAAGCTCCGATGATGAACTGGGCAGCAACCAAAGGAACCAGAGCAGCCAATTTGTTATTGAGCTGGGAACAATCCCTTAGGTAGAATCTAACAAAGGGGTTGTCCGAATTCCAGCAGCATGCTTTTAGAATGCATTCTAAGTGAATTGAATTAGACCCTGCTAAGGATGAAGACAACGCTCTGACTTCATGCGCTGTAGGGTTTGACCCTGGTAGATCGGTCTTTTGCACATTATAGGCCACTTTAATGGTTTCCCCAATCCATCTAGAAATGGAAGCCAAAGAAATTTCTTTAGTAGCGTGCAGAAAAAGTGGCAGAAAAAGTCTCTTTCTGCCCCGCCGCCAAAACCCTGAGTGCTCCAGGTAGATTCTTAAAGCCCTAACCGGACAGAGGCTAAAAGAAATGGTAGCACCTGAGGGGGGTAGAGCCGGAATAACCAGTGGTAAGCTATGAACTGAAGGTCGCTGGTTCTTAGCCAAAAACCTGGTAAGAATGTATGGTAACTGAAGACACGTCTGCAGCAAAAGCAATAGATTCTTCAGTCCCCCGTAACTGACTGGTGATAGAGCCAGTAGGAGGAGCCTCTAACTTCTGAGATGGGCAGATGAACGTTACAAGGTGAATATGGTACCATCATGAGTCCTTCAATTCGGTCAAGGACAATAAGTCCACCACCATCTAAAGTCATAATCGACAATTTCAAGCAAATCTATGGAACAGAAATTGCTAGTATTACTAGATCATCTAAATAAGTATGGACCACTTGATTCAAAAACTTACAATAACAACTTCATAACTGAGGTGTAAACACATTTTGAACATTGTGATATGAAGTGCTTACCAACCAAGATAAGCAAACAATCAATAAAACTGCAATCGATTATTATGCCTACCGTTATAGACTTAGGCAAGGCCAAGTCAGCTAACTGGTAGAGGAGCACAACCTAATGACTGACTGGATCTAGTGAAAACAATATTTACGATAGAACGTAACAAATAATTTGTGAATTTTAAGTCAAATAAATGCTCTGACTTGTGCAGTCTTATTGGAATTGAAAAGGGTATATACCCAGACAAAAATCAGTCAGTTTGTTACTGGAATCTCTCTAGAAAAAGGTAAAAAGAGATCCCTCTAGTAGCACTAGAGTGAATCGACTAAGATGGAAGTGTAATAAGAACTGCTCTACACTATTCTGCCAAGCTAAACCTCCGTGCCCTCAGAGTAACCCAGTGAAGGGCCTCCTGGAGGTACACTTATGTGAACTATTACCGAAAATTAGTCTGAGATGTAGTTAGAACAGACAAACTGCATACTGATTCGGAATGGAGGATAGTGGCAGATGTAGAATGTAACCATGGTAACCTCACTTAGGGGTTAACGCAGTGGTGAAGACACCAAGATGGACAGAAGTGCTGAGACAAGGGAACCCTATTAAAATTAAAATAATCGAATTTATTTATTAAGGATAACACATTAAGTAAGTGAACAAATCTTACATGTGGCCCTTAAGGAACAACTTTAGGGTTACCAAAGCCAACCTGAGAGACCCTTAAAAATGCATTAAGGGTAGCTCTACTAAACCCCTAGACCACGGCAGAAAGTCACCTTGAATGTGGCTGTGCACATGCACGCGCCCCCCACCCACTTTTGTTCTGATCACGGCAGAATGTCACCTTGAATGTGGTTGTGCACCCGCACCCACCTCCACTTTTGTTAAAGTAAAAGGCCAACGAGACTTTAACCTAGCATGTAGATCTAGCCGAAAAGAACTGTGTCTCCGTACGAATGTGGCATATATAGAAACATTAAATAAAGAGATGCGCCACATTTATCTCAAAACCGCCTGAGGGTAAGACTTCAACGAGGAGAAGTCCGGTTCCTAAGGCATAATTAATTTACGGATTAGAAGCCGGGCCTAAAAATCAGTATAGCCTACCAAGACGTTAGGAACATAATCATACTGATAAAACCAGTGATTCATTTTGAAATCTGCTTTAATAAGTCCCTGGGACTCACATATTTTGAAACAATGGGTCCAAACTAAAAAACAATGGGTCGAAAGATTTTTTCAAATCAAATTTTGTTAAATATAATTTATATAACCAGTGTTTCATTACGAATTCAGTCTGAATTAGTCCCTAGAACTCACATAGATCCGAACAATGAGTCCCATGAAAATTGGTTCTGTGATGGTGTTGACAACAGTTTGTCGAAAGATTCAAAACAGAATTAAAAAGACTAGAATATAGGCTAGGCCAAGTGACTTTGATTTGCCTTATTTTAATTGTTCATTCTTCTTCTTTAGATTAAGTTACCGTGTAGAATTTCTTAAATTAGTTTTCAGATTCAATTGATGCATGCCATGGGATGCACATTTTTGAAATGATGGGTCCACAGAAAAAAGTGTGAGTCGGGGACTCGGGATGCGTAGCAAATGAAACGCTGTAGACCTACTCTAAACTGGCAGAAACACTAGGATACTGTATCCTGGTTCTCGCAAGACTAAAAAGGGAGGAGAATGAACAAACTACGCGAACTATCATCAGTACCCTTAGGGTAATGGAGAGTGAACCCTGGTACTACAGCCCATTAACTGTATGACTGTATGGAGGAGTGGGTAGGGTAAGGAATCTAGAAAGTGATCCTAGCTGCAAGAACTGGAGACAATAACGTCAAAAGCGGCATTACGTAATTGTCGATATTTCACAAGTGAAACACAACCATGAAATATAAGGTTTATCATAAAATCCACAATAAAAACAAAAAGACTGTTGTCTTGTGGCTGGTATGGGGCACGAACTAGGGACTCCTCGCTACAGGGGGAAGTATGTGCCACTGTAAATAATAAAAGCTATTGTAAATATAAACCTACCTCAACAAAGGTGGTGATATAATTTGATATCATTAACTTACAAATAAGCGGCCCACAGAGCAAAGTAGTGGGGTATTTGATAGATACTGTATACAATATTAGTAAAAGTATCCATATCAACCGGGCAGGGCTTTAAAGAAAGCGCTTATTTCTCTTTTTGGGAAAAATACAAGGTTTCATAAATTAAGTAAATATGACATTAATATACTTTATTTATATTGTCATCCATTATTTACCATAATTATTAACTTCCATGTTGGAATTTACTTAGCAGCCAAAAACACACTGCAGAATTCATGCTTTTTCTCAAATTCTGAGAGACTGTTGTTTTCCGATTGGGAAATATTTTTGCCACAGTTGGGAAAAAACAGTCCAATTTTCTGTTGGGAAGATCCCCTTTACAGGCCTCTATTATATAAGGTAAAAAAGCCCTGCCGGGTAGACGAGTCTAAGTAGCAGGGGGAAATAACCCCCTATCTCTTAATGACACCCTTGGATATAAATATTACTGCCGCTAAATAAAATAAATGCTTATATACCTGCAAGTCTGTTGAGCATGAACATAAACAACAGACCTGCAGTCATCATCTATTAAACCGTAACCAGGGCAGGAAACGGTTGCAGAGTTACTTGTCCATAATCCACAGATCATGGCGGAGAAACCGTAGTAACTAAAATCATCCTAGATAGGTCAATTCTTGTGACAGACCTCGAGAGTAGGTACTGACTTCTAACGAGGTTACCTGCAAACTAGTTCAATAGTTAAGTCCATAAGGACAGAAAAGAACAAAGTCATTCACTAAGAATCTTTAGTTAAAGACAAGTATCGGATTCCTCCGTAGTGGGTATAAGCAAGACCACGAGAGGAATATACTTTAAATTTAAATACTCTGTAAGGATTATTAGTAAACACATAGATCCTTAAGATACAAAAGCATTCAATAAGGATCTAAAATCGATAACAAAGGCAGACAATGCTAAAGAAGTGTTTATAAATAAAAGGACTTCACTCTTGGAATGCGGTTATCATACCAAAGAGAAAAGATTATCCCAATAACAGCACTGTCTAGGAATTATGATTTTCTAAAGAGGTCTAAGTCCTATTGTTGCAAGTGTATCCGACATAACACTGAAAAGAAGAACAAGAAAGTGTCCCGGACACATTTTATAATCCATATGTTATCTATAATTGCTATCATATGATTTGATTTACTGTTTGTTCCTTGTCATGTTCACATTGTTATGAATATTAAAATAAAATATTCTATTCTATTGAATCTGCGATTATACAACACGTAAGAAAATATAATAACAGAAGGTAGTCCATGACTAAGAAGAAACAGTCCAGACTCTATTGTGCCCATCGCGGAGGGGCTACCCTGTCGTGTTTGTTGGTGGAGGGACTTTAACCTCAGAACAACACGCACACACATGACTAAGAAGTATTACCTGAATAATCACAGTTACCCCTGTGCCTGGACTGTCGGGAAGGTGACCTAGATGAGTCCGAGTTGGAGCTGTTCTGAGGACCTTCCGCAAACCCTTTAGGGAGAGTCTCTGCCAACACCGTGATCCCCCCCATTACCGGTCAGCTAACTGAACAAGGGTTGAAAGGGGAACCAGGTATCTCTTTTCTCTTCTTCTCTGCCACCACCGTGATCCCCCCCATTACCGGCCAGCGAACTGGGACAAGGGTTGAAAGGGGAACCAGGCAGTTTCCGTCTGGGTTGGGGTTTATCCTGGGCGTAAGGGGTACTCATTTCCCCCTTCGAGCAGGACTCCCCACCCAGCGGTGGCTTGGTCACTTGCGACATTTTAATGCGCTAAAAATAGAAAAAGTACAACAGCGAGTGCTAGACACACGAACTGTAAATGTAGAAAAGGTGTATAACGATAAAGAAATACCAAAATAAAGTCAACAAAACACAAAACCCGTGGAAGAAACGCAAAATTGAGCCACTCGAAATTACCTGATCCTTTCGAAATCAGCGCGAGTGGAATAAGAGGAAGTAAGCCTCGTTCTGATTTCGGAGGTATTGGGTTAACCTATTAGCGGCTCCCTTATCGGGCCGCAGTCCCGGGAAGGGAATTTTTTCCACTCGTGGACTTATGCAAGTTGAGTAAAGCAATGGTAATGTTGTCGTAAGTAATCAATATACCAATATATTATAACTGCTGGTAGAATTATATATGTTAGTCTCTTCTGGAAGTACTGAAATGTATAACAAGAATGAATCATACTGCTGCTGACCGACTTCTAAAATGGATTTTTTATTTGGAATAACTACATTTGATTAAATGCATTTTCAAGTAGATGACACATCGGTTAGTCTTAACTGTGAATTAAGACTTTGGTACGGTAAAATTAAAAATTGCTGAAAGTTTGACTGTTGTTCCCAAACCATCTGGCCAATTTTGAATCAATTTCTCATCCGCTATACCTAGATAAGGTAGCATTATGTCAAACTATGCGCTGATATATCGCGTTTAAATGGGAATAAATGGTCGAGATTTGGGTAAAAATTTTGCGTAACCAAAGTGATATGACCTTACATTGATAAGGCAGTATATTCAGTGAAAGTTGTCGGGTAGTGCCAGGGTGTGAATTGTAACGCCGTGACCCCGTATTGGAAAGTGGCGATAAAGATGTGTTCATCAATTTGAAGTAGATGGTCTGGCTCATGATTTTTTTCCAATTAGATTGATACATTTTCCTTTAAGTAAAAAAGCTAATCATGTTTCAACTTACACGGGTTTTATAATTTGCTAGAGCTAGCAATATGATAAAAACACTTTTGCAGCTTGCCAAAAACTTCCAAAAAGATGAAAGAAGTAACAAAACATGAAAACAAGTATAACTGCTGGTAGATCTATATAATATGTTAGTCTCATCTGGAAGTACTGAAGTGTATAACAAGAGTGAAACAATTTTTTTTTTTCAAGATAGATCTTCACGCTTGCTGCGAATATCTTTTATTAAAATATTGATACAACATTGAAAGTGTGGCCTTGAATGTTGATGAAACGAGTTCAGATTCATATTTCTGAATGGAGTCTAGGTCATAAGCATGCTGTTGCATAAATTTAAGCAATTTCGAATTTAGATTTTTTCAGATATGGGCAGACTGACATAACGGAACACGTGCATTCAATATCTTGATTGGTTGATTGCGAACCTACTGTATCTTGTTATTTATTTATATATAGTTTACGACAGTTTTACGTTCACGCCTCGAAATATTATTCTCATCTTTTGAGCGAAAGTTTTAAAAAGAGTAAAAGTAGTTGCATCACTACATCCTTTAAATATACATCA